>WSTH01000562.1:0-21958 GCA_019616345.1 Ceratobasidium sp. 395
ATGCGGAAAGGGACATACTACAGTATGCCAGAGTGGTGCGTGCTACCTCGTTCGTCTCGGCGTACAAAAGTGTGACCGCTTCTGTCTTGGCAGGTTCAACCCTGACGCTGGCCCGTATGGCTTCGGCAATTGGCCTGGACATCTGGCCCATGGAGCTTTCAATCATTCCCTTGTTGAACCTTATACAGGTCGATTGGAAGGCAAAGATTACCTGAAAGACATTCAGCTGGAGCATATGCGGATATTGGCGGACGAGTATGGAACTGAGATTATGGTGAGTCTTAATCCGAGTTAGGTCAATGTTTTTGTATCTGACAAAATGGCAAAGTGGTGTGACATTGGCGGTCCCAATCGGACGCTCGAATTTGCTGCTGAGTGGTATAATAAAGCCGCGAAAGCCGGAAGGCAGGTCGCGCTCAATAACCGGTGTGGCGTAGCCCCAGATTGTGAGTCGGACAATTCCTAAGTTCGAATGTGGGTGGCTGATGCATACATACGTAGTTGACACACCCGAGTATACTCGATTTAGTTCGATCCAGACGCGCAGTTGGGAAACGAGCGAGGGAATTGATCCGTAAGTATAACTTTCTTGCCAGCACCGATCCTCTAGTTCGATGGTTTACCCTTGGCGCATCTAGATACAGCTATGGATATAACAGACTCACCAAAGATCACGAGTACCGATCTGTCCAGAATATTATTCACACCCTGGTAGATATCGTATCAAAGAACGGAAACTAGTATGTTGGCAAAATTTTTACTTATCAGGCAGGCTAAAACCTCGCCCAACAGCTTGCTGAACCTTGGACCTACTGGAGAAGGCGAGATTATTCCCGCCATGGTTGAACGCCTCGTCGAAGTTGGACAATGGCTCAAGCATTCCGGAAGCTGCATATACGACACAGTAGGCTCCCCCGCCTCTCCCTAATTCATACTCAAACATAACGCCCCATAAGACATACACATTCCTCGGCGCCGAACTCGGCTCGCTCAGGTTCACAACAACCCCAACCTCATTTTACATTATTTCACTCGAAAAGCCTAGAGACAACCTGTTAGTCGTCGATCGCCCCGTCCCAGTCCTACCAGGCGATACGATTACGATGCTTGGCGCCGAGAGTGTTGGATCATTGGCGTGGTCGTACCGAAGTGGGAAGCTAGCAGTTGTTGTGCCAGATGAGGCACTCGGTACGGTGAAGCATGCTTGGGCCTTCCGAGTGAGTTATGGCGACACCGACTAAAAGGCAGAGTGGGTCGCGTATTTCAAAGGAAGGCAGACTGTCTCATCGAATCTGTCCTCTCTCTATCGACCAGCTGTATTAGTACAGTGTAACCAAATTGAATAGTGGTAGTCTTATCACAACTAAATTGGATTCGGGGCGCATATGTGCAGCACGTTATGATATGTATTTCTTGATGAAATTCAGCGGATCTGGCAAGTACATGTCCAAACGGGTTCAGTGCTCAGGCTTTGCCATGATGGTCAAGAAAGGAGAAAATGTGAGATTGATTAGTCAGCCGCTTGTGTCTCGACTGGGACAGATTGAGTAATGCGTAGTGTTGTTGAGCTCGCCGCCTTGGTGTATTTGTCTTGGGCGATATTAGTGGCACTGAGGAGGCATCGCTGTTATACATTTATGTCCCTAAACGTAGCAACTACTATCCTATATAAAGCTCCGGACTTCGAACAAAGCAAGCACATAAATATTTAAACCTAACACAACCAGATATAAATACGTTATCACATGAAAACACGCACGGGTATAACGAACCAACTCCGTGGAAGAAAATATTCAAGCACAATATCAGCCCCCAAACCCAAATATCGCTCCAGCAGCTTTCAACGGAGGCAAGTCCGCGACACCCCTAAGCTCTACCTGCGCCATCGTTGGTTGTCCGTAGATCGCATACTTCTTGCCACTTGGTCCAGCCACGGCGCCTCCACTACTTGATTGTATGGTTGGCCTAGGCGTCGAGGTGGGTGTCGTGAAGGACAGGCAAGTCGCCGCATCCGAAGGGGTTGCTTTAGGTTTTTGGTTCTTGGAAGAGGTTGGGAGTGAGACGCCTTTAGGAGTTGCAAACCCCCAGTAGGCAGGGCAGGAGGCCGTTGGGAAGCGGTATGCTCTGTGAAGCTCGTATCAGCATAATCTTCTTGGTTGGAATGTACAATGCGTACAGGTAGACGCTCCTGAGGAACGTAACACCGAGTATGTAGCCCCCGGTACTCGACTGCATGATACCAACGTTACAGATGTCCGGTGCAAACCCTGAAGGAATAGCAGTCCGAACCATATCCTTTTGGGTTACCGGGTAATCAATACCTATAAATTTGGCAGGTAAATGCGCGCTCAAAACAAAGTCGCTCATACTTGCCATTGATTTCAACCGAAAAGTCAACAATAGGGAGCTTGGTCCCATTGCATGAAAGACCGAATGTTATGTTGTCGGGAGGTTCGATATGGATGACCCCCTGTGGGCCGGTGAGAGTATCATTCATCATGAACACGTCGAGTTCGGGGAGATATATGTTCTTGCTGACTACCAAAGCAAGATAAACTTCAGTCTCGAACTCATATTCCAAGAGCTTCTGACTTACAAGTATCGAGCGTTACGTTGATAGGATAATTCGCAGGGATCACATTTCCCTGGTACCCCTTCCATGCATCGGCTTGAATAACAGGGTCGTCACCCACTGCCGGAACCCAATTGATTTCGCCTTCATAATCATTGGGATCTAGTGCACCGATAGTTAACTGTGGATTATCCCCACCCAACCGAAGGCCCCAAACCGGGTTCAGTAGCTGGTTCTGGTCGTTTAGACGAGCGAATATGCTTTGGGCGCGCTGAGTTGCGTTTTTGGGGACGAACATGCCCAAGTGTCCTAAAATAGTATCAAATTAGCACCGGACCCCGATAGCTACGAGGACTGTCCAGCTTGCCTCCTGAAAACCTAGGGAAAAAGTCGGAGGACATTTGATAGATGAGGACTAAAGCCGCGCATTAGCGAACGCAACATTGAATGAAGTTTTACTACTCACCTAATGGCGAGTCAACGTCTTGAAATATTCCACCGAGCGTCACAGTCTCATTACCACGAGTACCACCAAAGAGCAGATCACCATAGGTTACCTGGCTAGACTAAAACATCCTTGTCAATTATGAGCGACGCTAGTATGATCGTGGGGCAGACTTACGGTGACCTTAGCACTAGATGAGTAACTCGGGTCGTACATCCCTTCGGAGGGACAAAATAGACAGTCCGGAGTTAGAGCAAAAAGCGGTTGGGCGCCGATGTCAATCAGCATGGTGATGTTTTGCGGTGGAGTACCCAGCGAGCCATCTGTGGTAGGTAAAAACCTGGTAGAATCGTTGATTGCTGGTGGCTGGCGTACAGGGAGTATGGCCCATGCTAACGAGTCGTATCAGCCGTGTCAGAGCCGAAAAATCCGACTCGGACGTACTTTTACTTACACCCCAAACACCTAACGAGCTCTGAAATCCCAGCAGCAAGATCAAATAAATTCCACGCATTTTACAAGTACAGTCGTCAAGAGAGAAGTTTCCCAAAAGTAGTGTGACAAAGCAGCAAAATAGCGGGTCAGCGTGTACTCATCTCTGCTTGATCCCTGCGATCGACAAGGACGCAATCATAGCCACTAATCTTGGCATGATCTTTGATAAATTTAAAATTGAATCGAAGCCGTGTTCCGAGCGGGTGTCGGTTGGATGCTCCTTCCCGAAGCATGCTCATCAAGCCGGGACCCCGGGGTGCAATTCATTTCAACACCAACACACCCAAGCACTGCCAAGTTGATACGGCCACTACACTCGATCAGGAACAAACATCGTTACATCGCTCTTCCAAACTCTCCAAAACAAACCTCCTCTGGAGAAACTAGTACGCATATAGGCTGAATGGAGCTTAGAAAATTGATTTCCCGAGATAAATGATCGAGTAATATGTCTAGGCATCGGCCAACAGAAAAAATCAAATGCTTCATGTGGTGAGCTGCGGTAATTGCCGAGATATGAGCCCTGATCGTCTAATTTTGGCGGTCTTGGCGACGATCAGGGAACGTGATCGAATTCGAGGACACGTTATGGGGTGTATCTACTTCCAGCACCACATACAATCAATATATTCAAAATAAAATACACCCCGAACGAATCGCGTATAGCAGTGGCCATGAATCAATTCTCCGCCTGAGCTAGAAAAGCCGCCCTGCTTCACTTAATTCCGCTCACAGTCGCGCGCCCGGAAAAGTCGCTCTCGGCTGTTGGGTCCGATCGAAAATTGTGTACATCTACGATCCTAAAACAAGTGCGAGGCAAACCATAAAAGAACTACCCCAATTTTACAGCACAGTGCAATAAGGTAAAAACATCAACTTGGCTTAGGAATAGCACTATCAACGCAAAGAACAAAGGACAGAAAACGAAGCGGGTATACACAAGCTTACTCCAGGGTCAACGAATGCCCAGGGCCACCATTACTAGTCAGTTTTAGCCGTCTCCCTCGAAGCGACTCGAGCGCTACATCTTCCTTTACAGCTCGTCCGTTGTCTGCGTACCTCACATCCTCGCATATAACCGGTAAATTAGACCTCGCGAGCACTACTGAAACCGAGAACAGCGTAAACTGTTCGTGGTCCGCACGCAAATGACACGCATTGATAAAGAGCGTGGTAAATGCGAAGAGAATGGTTGAAACGATAACGTGCGGTAATGAGCTAGTGAACACGAGTGTAGGCGTCTGGGTACGACCTGGAACGTAGGCTGTGGCCATAGAACCTGAGAGGTAAGAACGCATTGCAGCTTGAATGGCGAGGTTATAGTTTTGGGTGAGCTGATCGACTGGGAGGGGCTTGAGAGTAGTGGTTTCTGTGGCATTTCCAGTAGGACCGAATAATAGGCGAACTTGGGCCGCCTTGCCGATGCCGTTGAAGCCAGTAGTTGGTCCCTAGATTAGGCGGCTTATATAGTCTGTTACATTCCTCTAAATTAACTAAGCTTACAGAACCAGAGGTGTACGCATATAATGCCTATAACATATATATAAGCTAAGCAGTGGCATCACTCGATCTAACATAATATGGCATACCTTAGCGAGTAAGAGTCTTGTCTGTGTAATCTGCAAGTTACCCTGCCTAACAAAGGTTCTCCCGTCTTCAATGACGTTGATTCCACCACTCCCATCCATCCGAACCTCCCTTGTCTCAATACTTGCTCGTGGGTCACAGACCAGAACACCCACATCTAGACTCATGGGTGCAGTCGAACTACCAAGGTTCTCGGTAGAAGTAAACTTCTGAATGGGAACATCCGTTAAATCAATCTTGGCTGGATCTGGGTCTCCGCCGGTGAGGTTACGGCTTGTGCACTGTGCGACGAGCCAAGCCATAGTTCCTTGGCTGGGCGGGTCACCAGTTGTCAGGTTAAACAGGCCCGAGCCCGTCCCCTCTATATCAGAGCTGAATACCGCCACTGTTTTGTCGTATGACGACTCTATTGACGGGCACATCAGGGCCTCTTGTATACACGGCCAAATGATACTTCACTTACGGAGGGCATGAAGGTAGAAACTGCTACCGACACCGTAGTGGGGTAGTGTCAGGTTCACCTTAGCTGAATAGGTGTCGTTGATGTTTAAAATAGGCGGAGGGGCAATAGGTGGGTCAGATACCGCCCAGTTGCACACCGGATCCATCACGATCACGTCAGTAATCCAACGTGCGAGGTCTTTGGGAGTCAAATCGAGTGGCACAGGAACAGCGTACTTGAGTGAAGTGGGCTTGAATGTCATATCGACGCCTTTTAAGATTGAGTGATGAGCACAAGCAATTTCAGATAAAAACGTTGACTTGCCCAGGGTGGTTTGAACCCAGGCCATCGAAGCAGCTTCGCTGGCTTTGGACCTGAAATCAGGATTCTCAAAAGCAAGATCTAGCGAGGCGCTGGGTGAATGTTGGCAACGTTCTCATGGAGTTGTAATTAGTGCTACCCACATAAACAGGCTGTTTCGGGCTACAGCCCCCACTCGGAACGCAGTTAACTCGTTATCTACAGATACAACGCCAACAGAGACTATGAAAAGCGTTTGTTTGAAGACTGGACGATACTTGTGTCTGGAAACTCACGTGCAGCAGGAGCCAGCGATGAAATCGCGGCCGCAACTAAACTCGATAGAATTGCTCCTGCGTAATATTCTTGCCCAAAATTGAGCAAATAGTGTCTCTATTCGAGCTCAACTAAGCTTACTGGATGCCCGGAATTTGAAAATGGAAGACAATCCTTTGGAGATCGCATGTGATGGGGTGGATACATCATTGATGTCATCCAAAGGCACTCCTACTGGAGCTTTGCGAAGTCTTCTAAAGAATTCCTCCCCCTATACCTAAACGTGACTATCCTTTCTGTCCCTAATATAGCTGATTACTGACCTTAAGATCATCGAGAAGGGATTTGACAGGCAAAAGCGCAATGGCAATGACAATAATGCTAAGTGTGGTAACCCCTGCCTTAATCCCATCTAAACGGATCGTTTTTAGTTTGGTACATGGTTTTTGACGTGGAGAACAGCTTACACAAATGGTCTGCAGGCGTGTCGACTTTGTAGATCTTGACACGGACGACTCGTGTCGCCGCCATATAACAAAACGCCAAGTACGCAAATGCAATAACCGGCAGCCATGTCGTCAACCAAATGTTCCGAATGATGTTCCTCGCTCTTCCGTAAGCCGTGGCTTGCTTTGCTTCATGAGCGTGAGCGAGGTGGACGGCCGAGGTCTTGTGAGGCGCCGAGTAATAACTATGCGGGACGGGCACAGCTCCAACGGATGTAGGCACAATATCCTCTTTCGAGTGCGAGTGGTGAGATGATGAAGGATAAATTGGTGGATCGTAGACTTTGGACTCCTCCATTGGTCGAGGGGACGGGTGAGTAGTAGTGATGTGAGGTAGAGGCGAGTAGGACATGACTCGTACGTGCAAGGGGGGTAGTCTGACCAAAAGTCCTGTCGTGGGACCGACTTGCCTTTTGAATTAGCCTATTTGCTTCTGTGCTGAAGCTAGATTATGCGATTTGGGGTTGTTTCAACCAAACAGTAGTTACGACGTTTAAACTATAGGAGCGTGCCATCAGAGGACTTCGGCCACCCTCGTGCACCGAACAACCGAATGGTTCCCGAATCCTGGCTAGTAGCCACGCCGATGGCCTGGCTCAACTCAATATAGATGGCGAGCTTGCTGCTAGGTCAGCATGCCCACCCTAATACAAATATTGATTACGAACGCAAGCGCATTTAACCAGACTGACTGTTTAGTACATGAAGTGAACAATAGAATAAGCGCATAAAAGAAGCCTATACCTAGTGAAATAACACATGAAAGCTCTGCTAATCAGCCGCAGTCCGCATATAAAACATGATCAAGTATAAATAAAACATTGCCTGAATAGATAGGCTCATGGTTTGGGAATTTGCAGAGTAGTACCTCTAGGGTTGAAGTCAACTAAGGGTGTGTACGTTTCGTGAGATATTGCCCAAGCGTCGGCCATTGCTTGCTCAATATTGGCTCGATGCCCGTGTGTATATCAGCTGTGCTGTGCTACTCGTAGTTATTCAAACAGAACATCTGAATCAAATATTTGTCTAATTCATGATTGCCTGGCCCGCCGCCGGTTCAGTTTCTTACCACTACTTTACACCAGACTTATCGTGCTTGGATTCTGCACCAGGGTAGATCACCGATAGGATTCAGCCTGGATCGCAAATGCTCTATTAGCAATATCAAGCCTGACATTATTCCCGAGAAACAGTGCTAGGTTGCATGAGCTAATTGACAGCCTTTCTTTGAGGTTACTGATTATAGACAATAGTACCTGGACTGTGCTCAAAATAGCAGAAATTGATAATGGCCGATAGGTCTTCCAGCAAGTTGGAGACATTATGCAGATTGGCACCTGGGTTGTCGATGGCAACTTGGGTTGGCCACAGCTCGGACGTTGCTCCATATTGTTTGAGGAAGTTTGAAAGCTCAAGAACAATGCCCTGGTTGTTCGCCGCGTCTTTCGCCGTTAGGGTGAACCACTCTGAGCGGACTAGAGATTCTGTTAGACGGTATATATGTCAACTCCTGGATTCATTCCTTACCTAAACCTTGCTGCTGATTAGCAACACCTTCAAAGAAGGCGCGCTGCAACTGCTTGCCCTGTTTACGGCCCGCATGGTACTCAAGATCATACAAGTCCAGATCCGTGCGCATATCACTAGGCACTATGAGTTGGATAGCTCTATATTCATCTTGTTAGAAACATCTCACAAGATCAAGGCGGCAGTCCGAAGTACTTACCCAGCGTTTGGGTTGTATGTCGAGTACACTTGTTGAACATGACCATCCCGCCCATCACCAATTTTGAGCTGAAAAGAATAAGGGTGATTGTTCTGTCAAGTTTTAGCGCTAAGTGACTAATTTCTAGCTTATTGAGCCTAAAACACTGACTAAAATCTGTCCGCTTTGTAGAGCGCGTACTGGGTCTGGTGATATTATGATATAAATTGCTTGTTGAGGGAAGCTCTGCCCGACGTTTTTAAGAACAACGAATGGCTTGTGGTCACTTGTGGCCATGTCGGAAGATATTAAGCAGTTTAGCCGTGGAACAGGAGCGGGGGGTTGAGTAGAATCCTCACTGTCCACGTACCATTTATGTATGCGACACAATCTCTCCCTCCGTGTACACAAACGGCAGCTGATTTCGGAGCCCATATTCCCCGCTCACGGGAGAAACGATCCGTTTAAAGTATCGACAATCGATTCTGACAGCAATTTGATTGATACGCAGCAGAATCCCCTGGCGCCCATGATCAGATCAACGGCCAGCATTGCCGGACCGGCAGTGTTGTCCGTGCTACAAAGCTACCAGAGTAGTTTAGTAGGCACGGTTGGCAATCAGCGCATATATGCTGATAATCATTACCCTGTCAAGCGTAGACGTGGCCAAGTGTATGCCCGAAGCCTCAGGCTTATTATCGGTCGGATCTGGTAGGATCTGTATGCATAATAGATGGTGAGTTCCTTGACGAGGTTTGTGATTAGCTCTACTATCAGGCTTTAAATCAGTCTGATTGATCCGAGTTCAACACTTCCGTTTTAAAATACCACATGTAGATATCCTTGGAGGAGCCGGCAATACTTCCATATCTATTCCATGTACAGGACCACTGTCTACGTGGCCTCGTGTTGAAAGACAGAATAAAATTGGATCAAAAGATCTCAGTGGCCCCCATGTCGCAAATCGGAAGACAGTCCTTACAGCATAGCTTCATAAGGCTCCAGTACCATACTTGTGTTTTCCGCAGAGGATCTGGTTGACTGCAAAGTAGGTATTTTGTTGATTTGGTCAGCGTCCGGCTGGGCTATATGGTTTGATAGATATGGCGAGGTTCCTTGACGAGGTTCTGAATTGATACAATCTCCAAGCTTTGAATTAATCTGATTAATCCGAGTCATTCTCGTTTTTGAAACAACGCATATGGATATTCTCGAGGTCGGTCATCGCGTCGCTCAGGGTCATAATATCCGCATATTGCTGAGGTTATGTCCCAGATGCAATTTATACAACGGCCGGTGTGTTATGGAGCAAAAAGCCAGCCTCGCGTGAAATCACCATATGATAAGTAATGTATGGCTCAAAAGGTGTGGTCGCGCCAGTGGAACAAAAACACGCCACTAGGCCGTAAACAACCTGAGTGAATGGCTCTCGGCGCGGCCTGGCCTGTGCCATCTTGAGAAGGAGAGCACACAAAACAGCAAAATAGACTGAGATAAAGAGCTTATTCGATGTAAGTTTTTTATTAGAAATATCAAGCCTGCTATGATCCCCGACAAACAACTCTACAAATTTAGACTATCAATTTGGGCCTTGATCTCCATCATCCATACTCTGCCTTCGGGCTCGTTAAAAACAACAGTGCCTGGACTACGCTGATAAGAGCAGAAGCTGATGATCTCCGTTAACCCTTCCAGGAAGTTGGAGACAGTATGCCCCTCGACCGTTGTTTCCTTGGAGGCGAGTGAACTCGACGACAACAATTGGTTCGTTCCCGCAAACTCCCAGCAGAAAATTGCAAGCTTCTTAACAAGCTCCATGTTTTGTGCCTCGTCATTCACGGTTAGGGTGTACCACTCCGACCGGACTAAGGATCTATCAGACAACATATATGTCGGTTTCCGAATCACTTTCTTACCTAAACCTTTGTGCTGAGGGGCAACACCTTCGAACAAGGCGCGTTCGAATTGCTTGCCCTGGCCCTTATATTTGTCCTGGAACTCTAGCTGAAACAAGTCCAGCTCCTCTTTCAGGTCACCAAGCACCTTCAGCTGGATAGCTCTGTGAGTATATATGCTTGGTTAGAGTTGTCTGATAGGGCTAATGCCGTGGTTCTAAGCACTTACGCAGCGTCCGCATTGTATGTCGAGTAAGTTTTTCGAAGATGACCATCCCGCCCATCACCAATCTTGAGTTGAAAAGAATAACAGTAACCTCTCTAGCAAGCTATATCGCTCAGTGGTGACTTTCTAGCATATCAGACTCAAAAAACTGACCAAATTTTGCCCGCTTACTAAAACGTTGAACGGGTTTGGTGACATAACAACATATATCGATTGCTTAGGACCAAAGAGACCATCGGCTTGAAGTTGAAGAACTTCATCGTTATCAAGTTCATAAATATCATCGGATTGCTCTTCTATGATTAAGCTCATGCCGCAAGATATTGAGCAGTTTAGCAGGAGAAGCAGAGTTTTTCAGTAGAATTCTCATCGTCAGCCTGCTATTTATACAACGCGTCCCCCTCCCATCTGTACACATACACAAGCCAGCTGATCGCGGAGCTGTATTACCCGTTCACGGGAAAAACAATCCGTTTGACGTGTCGGCAATAGAATTTAGAAGCTACGTGAGAATGACTACGGGCCAGCATTGCCGGACCGGCAGTACTGTCCGATCCAAAATGAGCTGTACAGTACAATGTGTTAGTTGAGGGCAGCGTTTATTCGAGGTTCAAGGATATTCCGGGTTGCTTTGTCCCAGGCTGAGTCTCTCGTCCATGATTCACATTACTCAGGGTGTAGTTTAGTTTATGTCGTTCAGTACGTACAGTTTATCAGCCAAATCGATACCACCAGTTATCCTGTAACCTATTCCCCGCATATACGACGTGTGAATTTCAGCAACAATGACCACACAAGCTCGTGTTCAGTTTTCGATCACGGCTTTGCCAGTGGGTTATTTAATTCTTCAGGTACCCGGCTGACCATTTGGCGCTCGCTGTCATCGCATGCAGCATTGCCGTGGCGGAAGCCATAAGGCCGTGATAGTTTTGTAAATAAGCGTTGCAAAACCGGAGCTTGATGAATACTATAGGAGTACTTCCATGCTGATACAAGCTTCGACGACTGGCGTTGAGTATCTAGCCCACGGCTGGTCGTATATGATCGCAGTGGGAATTTATATGGCCGACCCAGTTGGTAGGTATCTACCTCCAACCACCTGACGCGCACTGTTTCCGACTTAGGCTTGGCGCCGCAGAGCCAGTTCCAGAAGGTCCAGACTTGTCAAAGGCGGATGATTTCGGCCGAAATCATTATACAGCAACCCCTTGGTAGCTCGATTACTATTTTTTTTTACTGAAGGCAGCGTTACACAAGGCTTAGATATGCTGCCTTCTTGAGCCTTGCGAGCGATTCCGCCGTATATCGTGAACAGTTGAGCCCGAAACGGATGATTTTTGTGAAATGCCAAACAATAACGTTCTTCAGCGCTTGAATTATCGGCCTGACTTTTTCGAACCTATAAAACGTATGTAAGCACCGCCACCATGACAGAGGATAGTTTAAGCTCGATTATGAGTTGGCGCATATATGCTAGTTATCAGCTCTCTATCCAGCCTACACACGCCCACTGGGTGACTCCCCGCGGCGGTGAGATGGCCAGTTGGTCAGATAGGCAGTGGTCAGATTTTGGATACTTGTTTCCGACCCGTAATCTGGCCGATCCCTGTGCGATGGGTTTCCCGCAGGCGAGATGTTGGTCAGACCTTAGTCAGAGTTACAGCTCGCGATACCTACAACAACATCACGATTCCAGCACCCCATAGGTACTTTATACTTGAAAACGTGTGAAACTGTCTCAGATTAGACAGGGATGTTATTAGCCGCAACCATCACCAAAATTTGTTTCGTTTCTAGGGCTCTTAAGTTTACAAACATCACCTAAGATGATTTGAAGGATCCTGCCAATGATTCAAACATATTTGGCTGGCAGAGCGATCAGGTTGATCAATGTGTATGTCTGGCTCAATGATCGGTACATATATGCGTCAAAATCGGGCGGTTTGTGATGCACAAACGTGAAGTAAGGTAGACTGAAGTCGTTCAGGAGTAGACCCTGAGTGTCTGGCCATCATCTGGCCATCTGTAGAGGGGGGGTACCCCCTCCACAGATGGTCAGACACGGTCAGCCGTGGTCAGACGGGAAAATCTGACCAGACCCCCTTGACTCGATTTTGATCGGGTGAGCCTGGTTTCCGTGGAACGTCATTACATCCGGGTGACTGACCAGCATTTATCTGACCAACTGGCCATCTCACCGCCGCGGGGAGTCACCCACTGTGTGCCTGAGCCCTGGGCTCGTTGAAATAATGTTTTGTGTAGCTAAATGATTCATCTGTTTTGGTCCCATAGTCACGCCACTTGTTGTTCGTTTGGACTTAGATGGCCGCCCGTAGGAGCAGACTGCCTCTGATGAGACCTTGACTGCCTTAAACAGGGGGACCATTCTCTATAATAGTTTTGCACGCATATTTTCTATGGTTGTAAGATTTTGTCAGTGGTTGCCCAGGTTGTAACTCGGGATAAATCCTTAGAACCATGGTTAGGTGAGGTTGTCAAGCTACAGTCATGATATCTGGGTCAATCCGTTCCACCAGAGGGGCTCAGACTACTGAACAAATCGAGCGTGTTATCCCCTGGTCCTCATAATTTTTTCTACACACGATCTTGTTTGTCGTAAACCAGCTATTTTGTTGATTTGGATATCTTTCTACTCGATGTGGTCAGGCTCCTTGAAGAGGTTCGGGATTAACACAATCCGATTAACCCGAGTCATTTCCGTTTTGAAATAGCGCATATGTATGTTCTTGGAGTGTTCTTGGTCGGCCACCGCGCTACTCGGGATCATAATATCCGCATGGCCTCCAGAATTGATACTGGTTAGAGCCGTGCCGATCATCCATGCCGGCGCATTCAGTCATGGAACTGCGATGGACGGCACATAGCAACAACTGAGACAAGTCGGCGCAGTGAGAGATTTCACCTCGAGACTCTAATACCTAATTCTTAAAATCAGAGATAATATCTCGAGACATCCTCACAATACAGAAACCACATCTCTAACCATCCAACCCCCTCCAAGACAGCTAAAACACCCATTCAACCAAGTTCAGGACCGGAGGAAGCCTAGACCAGGTTCAACCAGGCACGCACACCGCCCAAATCGGGGTCGTGTGACATTTCCGGGGAAGCGCCGAGCGCCTCGAAACCCCATGTGTGACCCCCACCTGACGCACACCTGGGTCTTCCCTTACGCTCTACTTCCCGTGTGTTAGGTCTCATGGAAGTCTCGTCACCCCCGCAGGCGGAAAGCTCGACCGCACCGCGCAGTCCGAGCGCGCTGAGCAACAGGAGCAACAAGTCGGATGCAGCGGCGACGATCGCGACCGCTCGCAAGCGCGTCGTCATCACCGTTCCTCGTGCGTTCCCCACTATTATTTTATTTTATTTTTTGTTAATTGTTGTGTGGGGTGGGTGATGACAGCATGGGCACAAAACGACCCTCCGACGCCGCAGACAGACCCGCCCAAGCCGTCGTTGAATGTCCAGCCGCCGGCGGTGCACATTGACGATCACACCGCGCTGCTCTCACCCCGGCCCTCGGGCTCCCTCCGCTCGTTCAACCAATCTCCGTCATCGTCAAACCCGCCCAACCAGTCCCCTTCATCTACTCAACCACCGACGACGGACCCACAGCCGCCCTCGTCGCCCACGTCAGCCAGCTGGTGGTCCTACGTCCCCTATCCGCTGCGCAAAGCCTCTCAAGGCTCGACGTTCAAACGGAAACTCTCGACCCAGGACGAACCGCCGTCTCAACCGCAGTCGCCTCCAGCCCAATCAGCAGACGACCCGAGTTCGAGTCGGGGCCGGGGCGGTGCGCGGGGGAACACGCTGAAGCTGTCCCTCCCCGCCGGCCCGTTTACGCTCAACCAGACCCAGACCCCCGGATGGGAAACGCCGTGGGCGCCTCACCCGCCCGCTGCGTACCGGGGCGGCGGTCCGAATGGTGTCAGTAAGGACCGCGGAGGGGACGGGTCTCAGTTTTATGCCGGCGGAAAGGAGTTGGGTCCGCTGGCTTCGAGACGGACGGCCGGAGGAGACGATGACGATGAGAGGAGCAAGAAACGAGGCGGGCGATGGGTCCAGACTAAACGCCGGCTGCGATTGTATATTCTCAAGAACGACTATGTTCCGCTGGTACGTTTTTTGATTGCTGTTCGCTTACCGAGGTATACCGGCTAACCCATCCCCACCAGTTCATCCGTCTGCTCAACATCGCGTTCACGACTACAACCCTAGCGGTGAGCATAAGCATGCGGAACCTGGAGAAACATAACGGTATCCTCGGTTCCATCGGCAGTTCTCCGTACGTTCCTACCCATCCCCTTGTCGGCTCATTTGAATTTACTTTGCTGACAACGCCACCCACATGTGTAGAACACTCGTGATCATATTCGCGCCGCCGACGTTGGTGCACGTCATGGCCGCCATCTACGTACGTGACCCAGCTCCATCGCCTCGCGACGAGACCCCTATGTTCTAATTGAATTACGCTTTATGTGATGTCACTATACGATTCCAACTCCACCCATCTTGACTCCTCCATCGATCAAAAACGATACACACCACGCGCGACATAAAATTAACTCACACCAATACACGTGTTCCCACCATATCCTATCCAACCACAACTGAACAACCATCGAATGAAAACAGCTCGAATACTTTGGCCGCCCGCTAGGCATCTGGTCCACCTCTGCCAAACTCATCCACACGCTCTCCGAAGTATTCTTCATCTGCATGTGGTCCGCCTCGCTCTCCCTCTGCTTTGACAACTACTTTACCACTCCACTCCTCTGCACGCCCTTTTCGTCCACATCCTGGTGGAACCAGCTCCCGCCCAACGATAACGATCTCGTCCAGGAGAAGATCCACGATCCTAATTTGATCCACCAGCTGTGTCGACGTCAACTGGCGTTGATTTGTTTGGTTTTCGTGGGGCTGAGTTTGTATTGTTGGAATTTGGTGATTAGTTTGTTTAGGATTTTCGAAAAGGTTAAGCATCGGGCTGCTGCTAATGTGTTGGGGCCATAGGCGGATGGTCAGGAGCTGGGAAGGATGGCGGAGGTCGTTGGTGATGGAAGAGGGGGGTTTGGGAGTGGAGGGGATGAAAGAGAGGACAGAGGTGGGAGAAGGAGCACTGGTTCCCTACGTTTTCTTTCAGGTCTCATTCTCTTTTTGTGCGGACGAAACCATGCACGATATTGCGTCTCATATACCCTTCAACTCTACTCCACTTTATTTTCTTGTCCTGTTTCTGTTCACAGGAACTTGTAGGTGCAAAATCTCCGGAGAATACGCGGATTATCGCCAGATTATATCTCACAAATTAGCCGGAGGTTTTGGGGCGGATCTCTGGACAATATGCGAATTATCTTGAATATCCTATATAATGATATTGGTGTTAAATTTAACCCAGATACAGCAAGCGTGATGATAGCGGAGATAAGATGAACAGTTGTTGCTGATAGGATTCTTTATCGCTTATCTGTCGGACCGATAGATCTTACACCACTGGCATGCCGGGTTGACAATCATACCAGTGGCGATTATAGCCACGTACAGAGCACAATGCAGTTAAATAAGAATTGAATTTTCAACACGGCAAGTACATTAGACGCAAGAAAACACAGCAATGACGGGGATTGGGAGCAAAAAGGGTAAGATTCAGGAGAAAACATTAGGCCCAAAGAGCCATTGACGGGGACACTAGTATCACGCGGGCCAAGGGCGGTGTTAGCGTGATTGTCGACCAAATTGAACCGGTGGGGGTTACAGTAAAGGGGAGGACGAGGGGCGCAGCGCAACTGCGCCGGTCAAGTCGACGCTACGCCAGTTAAATGCCGCGTCGGCGTAGTTAGCAACCGCGGCGGCAAGGGGTGGCTCTATGAAGCAGCGTCGGGGTGGCCGAGAGTACGGCTGAGCGGGAGACGGGGTCAGTGAGGTAAATACCGGCAAAAGGGTCATGAGTGGTACTTACGCGTGGCGGCCGGCTAGGATGCCGGCTTCGCGTGGGTCGAGAGCGGCTGGTGGTGAGGTCAAACGGACGGCGGTGGTGGCGGCAGTGCGCGCAAGAGGCCCAGGCGTGTAGCGGGAGCGAGTCAACACGACACGAACAAAACGCCGCCACGGCACGATCAACGACGGTGGCGGGTGGCGGCATCGAGGCGCGGATGGCGTCGAGATTTTGTTGATAGGCGATGGCGCACGCGGCGAGCACGAGTAATGGTACGTTAGTGTCAAGCGTGGATGACAGGTGTTGCTTAACCCACCACCTTCAGCGCATCGGTTGGTGGCAAGCCCACGGCTTGACGGCAATAATACGCCCGTATGAGGGCGGTGGTGGGTGCAGATGGGCGCAAGAAAGGGGAGGCGGACGGGCGAACAGCATGAGGTGGGGTTGGCGGCACATCAGCGCTGGATACAGGCTATGGGATGCAACTCACCGTTGACGCGCTTGGTCGAGGGTGGCGGGAGGCGGCGGCGGCGACGAGCGGGAAGTTGACGAGCATCGGGTGGGGGCGCTGAGTGGCGGAGGGCAGGCTGGCGACGTCGCGTCGATCGGCAGCGGACGAGGGTGTGGCAGAGGTGAGTCTAAAAAATCGCTAAGTCGCGGTTGTGTTGTGACCCTGGGTGGCAAATCACGTGCCACTCTTGGTCCTCCAATCGGGCATGCTATAAATACATGTCTTTCATCGTAGTTCTGCTGCTGTTCAAGCCCAACAAGTCGTATTTTAAGCATATTTTTGCGATTACTTGTGGGTGGCACAGCCTCACTCATATATTCCAAGTTGGGTCAGATGAATGCGCGTCGTGTGAATATACAAACGTGATATAACACATTGAAATTTGGAGAAAACTGAATTTTATCAACTGATTGTGTCAGGCCGGCTGGTAAATCACAAATGTATTAGGATAAACGAAATAATATGCGTATTCTCCGGACATTTTGCACCTACGAGTTCCTGTGGTTTCTGAATTGCATTCATCCCCGTGTATTTTTCTATCCTCTTTACGCATTCTTTTTTCTTTCTTTCATGTCGGTCGATTGTGTTGCGAATCATATTCACGTGCTACGCGGTTGCAGGTGTTTTTTGTTCTGCTCCGGTTTAGTTTGGAGAGGTTGGTTTGGGTGTGATATAGTGTGGGTTTTCTTTTTTTTCTTTTTTATTTTTGTTGGTTTTTTTGATATGTTTACTCGTTCGATGTTTGTGAACGAGGTGAGAGTATTTTTGTTGTTTGGAGCCGAGCTTGGGAGGGCTCGAGACGGAGAAATGCAGAAAACGTTGATATTTTACGAAATCGGTCTAACGCCATCCTGCCGGGTACATTCTACAACAATGTACCCCCACCCAAGTAAAATTGCTCTATCCTGAGCGTGGCACAAGGGCTAAGATACGGCCACACCCTTATTTCTGCCGAATGGAGATGTATCACCGCACGAGTATCGGCAGCCGGATGCGCCTCGAGGTCTCGCGAAACGAGCGCAGATATATAATAGGCTTGGCGCCCTTGGCCTGAATCACAGGGTGCGCGAGATTTGCCTGAAGTGGGACGATTTTAGTTTTTGTACGGGGGTTTGGTCGGGTAGGTTGCTTATTGGGTGTGATATGGTGAGTGATTAGATAAAATGCGGATGCGGCATGGGGGAGGAGGCTGGGTCACGTGCGAGGCGGGGTTTGTTTGTTTCTAACGCGGAGGCCAACGGAGGGTAGGATGAGGTATGGTATCAGATGAGACCTGCGATATGGATAGGGTGAAATACTTTTGGCTGATATTGTATCGTGAGAAGAGGTTGGGTCATGAAATTTTTGGTGTGGAGGGTTCTGGCCGTGCTTGCCGTGCTGGTAGCTTATTTTAGTGTTTGGCTCGGCAACTCATTCTGCGCTTGGTGAGCCGGATTCGTGACTAGATGTTATCGAAAAGATGCTTGCATAAGGTATGTATGCGCACGAATTCTCAGACGGCCGTGATAAATTCGTGCCTGTTCGTTTGAGCGCAGCCCGATAAAGAAACCCAGACGTGACGTTATTGGAAGGTTTTTGTATGCGCTATATATGCGCATAAATTCTAAGACGGTCGCGATAAACTCGTGCCTGTTCGTTTGAGCACAGCCCGATAAAGAAACCAGACGTCTAATATAGTAATAAACTTGAATGAGAAATTGAGCTTCCTTTCGATGAGGCAAGTCACCCTGCCCTCCCCTGCATACCTTCAAGCAAAATAAGCCGGCGCGTAGGCTCACTAGGAAACTGTCACAACGAGTTCATTCCATTCATAAACTTTGGCCCCGTCGTTCCTCCGGGTGGTTTGGGGAGGCCCGACGCTACGCGCCGGGCCTGTTCCATTCAGCGCTTAAGTTAGACCCTGAGTGTCTCAGAGAGACAGACCCTGAGTATGACTAAGGTTCCCACGGTGTTTTCTTCCATTATTAGTTGATTTCAGCCTTGCCACACATGAAAGTAGACGATGAATGTAAGACCGTCATACTTGATGAGAAGCTCGCTTTCCTTCGACCTAGTAACCCACTTTGTTCTTTGCTTGGCTGCATCTGCGTGGTTGACCCTAAGCGCCCGCTCGTGTTTCGCCGCCTCGAGCGCCTCGTCCGGCGCGGTGACCTCAAGCCTTCTGCTTTCGTATGGTCATACCATCGGTCTGGTTACTCTCGGCGCCAAGCATTGTGATTATGCTACCTAGCAAGACCGGGACGGGACGGGACGGTCCACGACCAGGAGGTTGTCCGCCGGCTCCTCGAGTGAGATGATAAAGAACGAGACTGGGATCATTGTGAGCTTGAGTAAGCCGAGCTCTGCGCCAAGGAGCTTATATGTTAATATGTCTGGTACAGTGATAGGCTGAGATATAAGCGGGTTACAGGCAGGGATATGGTTCGACTCAAGTTATACTCACATCCTGAGCTGAGACGGATGCATGTTGACTATCCCGGCAAGTATACCTGCAATACCGCTTGACAGGCCCGGCACAATACTAGCTGGAATGATTCAGTCTACATCTTGGTCATGTCGAGTTGAAGCGACGGGAATCTGACGAGCTGTATGCGTGATTACCTAATCAAACCGGACCGATCACCGTGGCACAGCCTCGGACCGGCTAATTTGACATGCAAGTTGTCCACGACTCCACCACAACCTCTGGAGCATGACTCAGTCAAAGAGTCCATCACAGCCCTGAGGCCACGTTTCCAGGCGCTCTGCTGGTATTACACCAACAGCTGTTTACCTAGAGGACTATCTGGTACTGTCTTTCGCGAGATTTCGATCCCTGTCTATCGGTTCTTTAACCTGGCCAGCTGGGGACTTCACGAGGGCTCTTATACCAGCAGTATGTCAACTCCGACAACAACAACGGATATTATCCCACCTCCGGTTTCGGAAAAATATTTGTACGAAGACCCGGTTCGAGTTCACACACCGCCTGCGGCCGCCGTTCGCGCTCGCCATGTGCAAGATGGGATCGAAATGACTGTTCTGGGTGCTAGTAGGCCTGCCGAGCCGTCAATTCTCTCGGAAGATATTGAGCCCGAAATAAATTGGCGCAAGGAATGGAGTAGTATTGCTGCGTGCTGTTCCTGTCTCTTTCTGGTATGAATCTGTCCACTTTGACTGGAGAGCGTGGTTCTAAGCACCATTTCATAGAACGGATGGAACGACGCGAGTATTGGCCCAATTTTACCGACTATCCAAAGCTACTACGACCTAAGTTTCACAGTGATATCACTCCTTTTCGTGTTTGGATGTATCGGATCCATATCTCCCGCCGTACTAAATGGTGCGAAATACTATTAGTGATGTTCCGGAAAGCTTGATTCCCAATATATGGCTTACTCAGTTCACCTCACCGACCGGCTTGGACTTGGTAGAGTGATGCTCTTGGGTATGGATTTGAGTACGCCTTGGCGTCCCGTTTCTCAAACTTAGTTGATCGTAGGTGCATTATGTCAAATTGTCGCGTATTCGATACTAGCTCCAGCATTCCGGTTCCCAGTCATGTGCCTCGGTACGTTTTATATCTAGATAGCTTATGAGCAGCGCCTAATAAGTAGCGAAGCCTATGTTATCAATGGATTCGGTGGGATTGGCCCTTTCAAGCCTTTACTTATGTTTTGATTATTCTTTTTCCCCAAGGTATTGGACTCCAGGACTACCAATCCAACGGGTTTGTGGCCGCACTACCGTATAACGCACCCGCAAAGATGGGATTGCTTCACTCGTGCTATGGTGAGTATCCCAATGTTCGAATCCTATCTAAGTTCGTTCCTCTAATGGATCATATTTCTGGTAGGAGCTGGCGCTTTCATCGCCCCAATGGTCACAACCCAATTTGCAGGGCACCCTAGGTGGTCGTTTCATTACTTAGCCACCCTTGGGATGGCGGTGATCAATGCCGCCCTTGTATTCGGCGTATTTGGGCTGCATACACAGGAAGGTGAGAGGATTCCGGCATTGAGCGTAGAACTGGTTTGAACGTGGGTCTACGTAGAGCTTTTGGGGCCAACTCCGACTGATCCATCCGACGTTGGTAACAAAGAGCGGAAATATCAGCAGATTTTTAAGTCTTGGACTATCCAACTTATGGCGGTGTTCTGCATGCTTTATGTTGGTACCGAGACTACAATTGGAGGTGCGGAAACGATGTTCATATTTGCGTGAGATAAGCTCACATATATAACTTTTAGGCTGGATTGTAACGGTAAATTGTGCCAGCTCCCGACAGTACCGCCTTGCTAACTGAGGCGGAAAGTTTGTAGTAGAAGAGAGGGGTGGAGGATCATCCGCCGGGTTCGTTTCCAGGTAATCCTTGCTTCTTCCTTGGGGCTCAACTATACGCTTATCAGAATATGTCTCGTAGTGGCTTCTTTGGTGGTGAGTGTGGCCTACTGGTCAGGATATCTTATTCTCAACATACGACTAGGCTTGATGATCGGTCGAATTGTTCTACTCTGGCTGAACGCTCAGGTAACAAAGTCGAATCGATTTGCTGTACGTCCGGTCTAACAACCATGCTGACTAGATCGGAGAGCGGCGAGTAGTATATGTATATATGCTACTCATTATTGGTTTAGAATCGACTGTCTGGCTATTGCCGAATCTGATTGGAAACGCTGTCGCTATATCGCTGGTTGGTGTACTTATGGGTATGAGGAATTTTGAAGATGCAAGCATATAGAGTGCTAACACGTTGCTTTTATTCAGGGCATGTTGGTTTTATATCGTAATGACAAATTTAAAACTAACAGCTTCCACCACAGGCCAATATACCCTATCGCAATGAATGTTTTGGGTAGTATTGTGCCCAAATGGTATACTGTTCTCTTCCTAAATGAGACAAAACACTACTAAAAAGGTATATCATACGCTTAGGCTCTTGACTGGTAGCATTGGCTGGGTTGCCTCGTACGTTAGATCATCACGAACTCGGGCTCCGGCTGATGTTGGCATATAGTGCCATATATTTTGCATCAGGCACTATATTCCGCGTCAGGCTGATT
>WSTH01000563.1:0-21954 GCA_019616345.1 Ceratobasidium sp. 395
CCCTCTTCTTGTTTGCAGCTTGCAATGAGTGCCGGAACAACGCGATCGAGGTACGGTGCAAATTCTTCCTCGAATACACGGGCCATGACACCAAAGATCAAGAAACTGCACTCGCGAAGACGGGCGGAATCCAATGACATTCCTTCAAATGCATTGTTCATGACTGGCTCAAAATAAGGCCGGAAGTGCTCTCGTCCAACAGCGTCGGCAAGAGTTCCCACAGTGTCCATGGCGATGCCTCGGAGTTCCTGTTCGCCCCCTTCGCCGCGGAGTACGAGGAACGGTTGTAGGCGTTGCATGACAGTCTGAAAATAAGGCAAGAAGCTGAGCTTAGCAGCATGCGCAGCAGATCCAATTGCCCCAGTGACAATGCCCTTCACAGAGTTGGGAGCGGTGTCAAGTAATCCGGAGAGACGCTCCATGAGCTGTGGGAGGTATTGAGCGATTGAATCGCCGAGAATTTCAAGGAAATCATCAAGAGCAGTGCAAGCAGCCCCTTGGGTTTCAGGATTGTTGATCATATCGAGGAGAATGGGAAGGATTGTACTATGGCGACCC
This sequence comes from Ceratobasidium sp. 395, assembly GCA_019616345.1. NCBI lineage: Eukaryota > Fungi > Basidiomycota > Agaricomycetes > Cantharellales > Ceratobasidiaceae > Ceratobasidium > Ceratobasidium sp. 395. Next base: position 559 of record WSTH01000563.1, read on the forward strand.
ACTACTTCCTCCTCGAGCCATTCGCAAGTGCACCCGAGAGCAGATAATGCGGCTTTCCGCACAACAGGGTGGGGATCGGCAAAGCCGGCGTCGATGAGTGGCCAGAGTTGGCGCATATGAGGACGAATAAATTCGGAGCAACCCTCAAGAGTAACCGCAAAAGCCGTAAGGGCTGCCTTGCGCTGACCAGGATCGGAGGATGCCATGTATTGTGTGACAATCGAGTGGAGAGTGGGGAACACTTGAGAGGGAGGTAGCGATGTCGCAAGTTCATCGATGACGCGGAATGCAGTCTACAAGTATAATCAAGTTGGATGTTTGCATGTTTAAGCAGATGGTAAGGCTCACCCTCGACGGGCATTCGTCGTCAGCATCGTCAGTGTCTTCTTCTGTTCCGATAGGCATTAAACCCTCGAGAATAGGCTTCGCAAGATTGAGGCTCTGAATCCTATGCTTTTTGCTACGATCGGGTTAGTGGAAATACGATTCGAGATATTTCCAGGCATACTATTTAACGGTCCAAGTCAACGAGTTGAGCGACATGATGCGCAACGAAGTTTCGTAGGATTTATTGCCTCCACAGCGCAAGAAGAATTCAACCATCTGGGGCATATGCTTGGAAAGCAGTGGAGTTTCCTAATACGGCGAGGTTAGTACAGGCAAATGATGGCTATGCTAGACACCCACCAGAATTAGCAAAGTCTCAAATACATCAAAAACGTTTCGTGCGCCCTCCTCGTTGCTGTTCTCGAGGCAATCAGCAAGAACATTAATCATCCCGGGTATAAGAGTTTGAAATTCTTTCTGTGTACCAAGTAAGTACCGGTAGGGTGTAGGGCAGCAGACTTACGATCTCAGGTTTCTGGTCAGAATCGATATATTGTGCAACTTGTCCCAGACATCTAACGGCTGTGACGCGAACTTCCGCACTCTCCGGGTCGCGAATGAGATTCTCGAAGAGAGTAAAGAACGTATGGAGACGCTCAGAAACCTCGTCCATTAGGTTGTCTAGAATGGTGAACAGCACGTAAACACCGACTTCCCGGTGGGCCGCAACACTAGCAACGCATGACGCCTCAACCCAAGGGATTAGCTCGCGCCAAGTAACTTGCTGAGTACCCCCTTGAAGCTCATATTGTGCAATTGCCGCAATCACACGGGCAATGGTGTGGCGGACGATAGACGCGGGCTCCTCGAGGATAATTTGAGTAATCCGGGCCTTGATCGCGTTCCTAATATTCTGGGGTACATTCACCCAGAGCTGACCTTGGTGTTGATTGACGCGTTTCCGTAGCTCAACCGCGGCAAGTTGGCGAATCTACGCGTCATAAATCAGTACACGACCCATTTTAGCAGTCCCGACGCGTACATTTTGCTCCGGGGAGGAAACAATTATTTCAAATAAGGCTGGGATACAATCTGAACTCGTCCAGTAGTTTTTAGCTAAAGTAGCGGTCGCCTAGAACACTTATTAGGAGATATCAAATTTTAATATACGCATAAACATACGGCTTTGATAGCGTTTGTGTCGGGAGCAGAAGTTTGCACCAAGAGATCATGAAGGTTTTTGATGTATGTGGGCTAAGGGACAGGCAATCAGCGCAATCGCCCTAACCCATCCGCCACTCGCGAACGTACATCCATTGTTGATGAGAATACCGTGTTAATAGAAACGATAATTGTCGCAGGAACGCGCCTGGACTTGAACCGGACGTAAGGAGACGCGGTGGATGAATTCAGACCAAATTTTATGCACGGACCACTTTTGAGGGTTCCGGTCACGTGACAGGAAGCCACCACCAACCAGCCACACCTTTAAGCAACCCCCAGCGAAACACGAGTAGAGCTCTAGGTGACGCAGGTGATCCAATATGGCTGTAATCACCTGATAAATAATTGCTGAGAACATCGAGTCAGATTATGTTGGATTGAATTCGAGTGATTTTTTGATATATTCTTGATAGGTTTCGAGGCATCGACCAGATAAATGCTCCCTGGATCCCAGCCGTATAGACTTATGTATACTCGCTTCACGCCTTTATGATTTTTCCTTCTTACAGGTCTCGCTGTGCCAGCTGTAGTATAGCCGATCATATGGCCCTAAACCTGCCCGTATGCACACCACTAGGGCAAGCACCAACAAGCCCAGCTCAGACCGTGAACAGTTTCCATCGGCTTATATAGCTCAAGTCTCGCTACTCTATCCGCAATTCCTATTATTCTATCCAGGTACCCATATACTATGAGGCTACGCCCTGTACTTACAGAACCGCTCCCCCCCCCCCCCCCAACTCCTCCGAGTACACGCATCTCCACTAAGAAGTCTGGCAGTACACTGTCTACCCCACATATGACAGCACTTGAGCTACTTTATATATCTATACAAGCAGTAGCAGTTCGGGTCCCGCAAAGGCAGAGTATGTATTGAGATGGGCGGACAATTTGCAATTTACATACCAAACCAGTCGGACCCCCCTCCATCTTGTTTGGATCATAGCTCCACCATTTCTGAAGCTATCACCTTGCGACTACCTGTGTTGGATAGCTTACATGCTGCTCTTTCAAATGATATACTCTATGTATTCATAGGTGTAACACTTGCAGTGTGGCAGGGCTGACAGTTTCAGAGTCCAATCCATCCAGCTGTGTTACGTGTTGTGGCACTGTATGGCGTAAAAAAACTGATGTCAAGGCTATATGCTACTGGATTTCGTATCGAGCAGTGGTGGGATCAAGAGGAGTGTACATATGGTGCATATATGCTATATAGTCTTGATTCTCTATGCCGATTCACCGTGTTTGAAAAAGGACGGGTAGCCTCCTGGTGGCCTCCAGTACAGTTTTGGATGCTTTCAACAGCCGCAAAAAGCTTGACCACTGCCCGGATTGAACGGACGACCTTTGGCGGTGCGGGATGTAATAGTCCGGGCTGCGTGTGAGTGGCACGCTAAATCACCTTTATCGCGGTAATCGGGATGATTAATAGTCTTCAAACACCGGTCGAACGACCGACGTTTTACAAAACGAGCGTGTCACGAACAAGAAGCTAGGAGAACAACAAACACCGATCGAACGACCGACGTTTTACACGACAACGCTGCGAAACGAAACGAAACGAAAGTCAAAAACACCGGTCGAGCGACCGATGTTAAGTTACAGAACAAAACCACCAAATAAAATAGAAAACGACAAACGTTAGTGAAGCGACCTATGGTTTATATGGAAACATATTAAAAGGAAGAGGAAATCTAAAAACATCGGTCGAACGACCGACATTTTACACAGTGAACATGAGGATTAGAAAATGGCATAGAGCAACGGTCGATTGACCAACGCACAAAATCGCTGAGAGAAAAGAAAGAATTTCAACCCAATTCCGATCCATGTGGACGGCTACAGAGCGTTAAAAACAGCGGTCGATCGACCAAAGGTTTACCGGGTGGCTATTCAGCGCTATCGGACTCGGACTCCTCCGGTACATGCTTTTCGATCGCCTCCTCCAAGTGGTTGTAAGCTTGTTGAAGCGGATCAGACTCACATGCGCCGACCAGTATTTGAATGAGCGCCTTGTGTCCTCGTTCACGCGCTTGGTCTTGGCCCACTGTGTCTGCCAAGGATTTGATGGTGTTGCTCAGTTTTCCGCCAACCGCCGCGTTCTGAAAGTATTCAAAGGAGAGTTGAGGACAGATGAGCACCAATGAGCCGAGCTAATAGTGCAGGTTAGCCTAATCCATATGCAATGATGTGTAAACGCTTGCCTCTTGGTACGCACAGGCAAGCCGGTTTGCGCCACGCAAGTAGCGCTCGTGATGGCCCTTGAATTTTTGAAACTCTTCTGAATTGGAATCTACCTCTGTCTCTGGGCCAATCTTCTCCTTTTTACGGAAAGTTGCATCCAGAACCTCCTGTTTGGCCTTGTTTGGATGCTCTTCCTTGTCGTACCAACTCCATCGAATCGAGTACCGAACCGCGCTCATAGAACAGATCATATTTTGGTAAACGTTCAAGTAGCTGCGCTTTCGGAGCGCGCTCTTGCTACTGGTGGCCTACGAAGCTGTTAGTTGAGTGCCACCCAGCAGCTGACGCGACGTACTATAAAAATGGCAGCCAGTTCATCCTTCCCAAGCTTGTCGATTTCACCATCTTGAAGCTCAGTAATCGCTTCGCTAAGCACAAAATCTTCAGCGCTATTTGCTAGAAATTTTTTCTGGCGGCCAATTAGAACAGGCTAAACCTTGCGAAACATACTTACCACTTCAGCCGGCGTCACCTCACCCACGCCTTGCACCACCAGCTCAAGCCCTGCTGCAACGTCGTCCGGTATCGTGCCATTTTTCTTCTCCATTAGCTTTGAAAAAAAATCTTCCGGCTTGAGCTCGACCGACGAGATTTCTGTCAAGTTCTGAATAAAGGTTTCCTCCCAGAACTTCGCAGATTAGAGGATTTCGCCCGCATACATTGAGCTCAACTTACTTTTACGCCTTGTAGCTCGGGCTGAGAGTTCTATATTAGCAGGGGAAAGGCAAAAAAAGACAACTACATACTACGACTACGTTGCCGTTTGGCTTGGGTTTCTTTGGGCGCCCGCCTGTGCCCTTACCCCCATTGCGCTTTTTGTTCACGCCGTTGAGTGTCTATCAAACAATTAGAGGTGCAGGCCAAAGCTCGAAAATCACTCACGTTTCTCGCCTTTGTCACCTTGCGCGACAAATTACTTAGGCTACCGTTTTTGCCAAGTAACCCGCCCACCACATTCTTCGCTGCTGGGTCAAGTCCGCGTGTATAGTCCGCGTCAGCCACCTGATCCAGTAAAGCAGAGACGGCAGTTAGCTGTGTCGGGAGTTGCGTGATCAAGTTGCTCATGGTGGGAGAGCGCAAGCACAAGTGGTGGTGGCTGTGTCGTAATCGTAAGCACCGTTCAACTTCTTGATCGGTTCGTGGCTACGCTCACCCTACACCTACACACTAGAACTTCGACAATGTCTCAAGAATGGGTTGATCCAGGCGACAGATGGGATACTCTTAAAGATGACTTTGGCCAGTTCCTTAAAGATTGCGACCCCGACAAATGGGACAACAACAACTTGCCTCCCGTTGACCTCGACGAGAACGCACCTCCGACTAACGAAGCCATATTGAACCTTGCTGGCCTAGCCCACGGCAACAAGGTTGGGACTGGTTTTGCCCAAGCCTTGCAAGGTATTGGTGGCGGGAACTCTGTGGTTGCGCGTCGATATGCGGAGACTGCTCAAAAGCTGATGGATCTTGATTGGGAAACCGAACACGCATACCTACCTGTCATAGTTAAACGTCGGCATCGAATAAACTATCGCTGGTGTAGCTTCCTTTCCTGGCGAGCTCCCCACATGCCATACAATGATTACTGGCTCAAGTCTACCATCCTTGAGCACTGGGAGGTGTTTTTGTTCGTAATGGTTAGTGATGGCTCTCATGGTTTACACACATTGGATCCTAAACATCACTCAGGTTGACGTGACCAAAGGCCGTAGTGGAGAAGATGGCACGACACTTCGGGCCTCCACGGTTTACGAGTGGGCCCGTACATTTGCGTGGCTGATTGATGCCAAGTGTGTGGACGAACATGGGGCTCGAGCTGGTAAAAGGATTCTCAACGCGGGTCTTCGTGAGAAGATCCAAAACCGTGTAATTTGGTGTAAGTCCCTGGCAGTCTATTAATATTTGGCTAATCTACTGCACATTAGTCTCCCATAAGAGAGGACTGGAGCGACACGCAAAACACCAGCTGTTTGTCGGACGCCCACAACTATTGCTCCTCTTGCGCTCTGGCTATCAGCGCAGTGAAACTCATGGGCGTCGTCCCTTTCAGCAAATGGTGGTCTCTATCATTTTTCTCCAGCAGATGGGAGCGCGCATTGGATCCTTGAGATATTCGTCCAAACTACACAAGGAGCGAGGACAGGTTTGATTGTCTCTGTTTGCATGTACTGGTACTGAGACGCTTGTACTAGTTTATAACATTGGGTGATCTTGATGTCGGTCGCACGGGTTATTGTCGATGGACTGTTAGGGTTACGCTTAAGCACCGAAAGGTGAATATATTGCAGCATACATGCACTTCTTTTCTTGACTTTGTTTAGGGACATAATACTACAGCCGACGCTGGACAGGCTCACGTATACCAGTTAGACCCAGTCACTAAAATTCACAACCTGTGGTTCGACGCTGGATTGCATGTTGTCTCTTTGTTATACATGCGCGGGGCCATTCAAGGTCACAAGGTATACTATATTATCTCTGCTCGTCACATAAGCTTAATCATACACGAAGACTCTGGAATCCATTTTCGAATCGACAAGTGCCAAGTTGACGATTGAGCCCAGTATGCGCAAACAGCCCTTGTAAGTGCACTGTCCCCACTATGCACTTCTCTAATTTTTTTCTAGATTCGTGGAGCGGACAGCTCGTGGATTGGATATTGATATGGAAGAGCATAAACCGGCCAGTGCTCACGGACTGAATAAGACCATTCATGCCGCCGGTGAGTTGATAGGTGTGGAGATAACATCTCATGGATTACGAAGGGAGCTCGGAAACCGAGTGAGTAGCCAAACATGTTTCTAGCGTATAAGCTCTTATATTTTGATAGATCGGTTTAATTATGGGTTCTGAAGCTGCGCAAACGGCTTTGATGCATGAAGAGGACCAGTCAACAATGCATCGGCATTATTCACATAATACACTGAACCTTCCGGTGACCGCGCTTGCGTTGGGGGACTTTGATGGAATCGCGTCCGCTGCCAACCAGGTATGTACAACGTGCACTCGCTGGCGTTAGCTCATGTTCTGTCAGATGGCATTGACCCGGCACTCGATTTCGGACAACGTAGTCCAGGCAATGGTGGCCAGCGTAGATTATTTTACAATAGACAAGCTCACGGAGCAAGAGCTGGAAGCAGTAAAGGTAAACATTATGACCGCATACCTCTAGGATGTGATTGACGTTGTACTACAGGCCGATCCTCGCGTGGCTGAAAAAGATGCTCAGTTGAAGGAATGCTGGGACCAGTTCTATGGCTCTATGCCGAAGGAAGCCCAAGTTTCTCATGGTCAAAGCGAGCCAGAAAGGATCAAGCCCATGTTTAAGAAGTACTCGAGCTCTCAGGAGTATAAAGCAAACGAGGATCTTCTGAAACATGTGAGTATCATCAACGATAGCCTACTTTAAGCTTATCGTCATCTTAGCTACAAACCCGCATCAACAGCCTTTCAAAGGAGCGAGCTGAGAGTTTTAGGGCTGTCAAGCGACCTATTATAGCCAAGAAACGAAAGGAGGCTTTTAAAAAGTCAAAGCTAGTCCCCCGAACAACAGAGCAAGAGGATCAGGCTCGCAGGGAGATTGGCGAGCTGATGGAGTCGGACAATTTACCAGATTTGGAGCTGGAGCCCCTGGTATGTTCTTAGGCTCACTTGAGCTCGCCTACTGATTGGTTTTTGTAGGCGCTGAGTATCGAGGCGATCAAAGCGGTATGTGACATGTAATATCTTTGGAACCACGCTCACACCGTTCCTAGGGTCGCTTCAAGTCTGGTTTTCTAACAGACGCCGCACTGAAAGAGTTGAACGACCCAACCCTGATCGAGAGACTCCGAGTGGAGCAAACCACAGATCAGGAAGTAGCGGACGAGCTTGACGACGAAAACACACCAGTGCAGCGGTCGGGCAATGGGATAGATCTACAAGAGGGACTAGTGCCTTTCAGCGACAAGAACGAGATTCAGGTCATCAAAGCTGATATAGCAGAGACGGTAAAGAGCTTTATGACTGCGATGAATCGACCGTTGGTTCTTAACGAAATACTTGAGGCCCTCAAGCAGGTAAGTTGTTCATATCACCCAACAACCGTTACTGATTATAACCGAATAACCATGGCTGATTATATGTAGAAAAACGATAACTTGTATCCGTGTTTAACTTGTCGCGCTTTGAAAACAACTGTGGGAGCTGGACGCCACAAAAAATCTGTTTTGTCACAGGCGAACTTCAAAAGCAGGGGTCACCTGGAGCGTCATGAGTACGTATTTAACTAGCTTATGAACAACGCTCATACTCTCGGCAGGGAAGTGCATAGCCAATGGCTGAAGCTTTGCCCGTTCATGACTACGGGGAACAAGTCTGAGTGGAAATGTCCCCTGGACAAATGTGATAAACGGTGCGCTTTTTAAGTCTTTATTTCAGTACGTTATTCACAGTATAAACAGATACTCTAGTCTGGAAGAGGTTCAGGAGCACTGTGTTACAGAGTGCAACGGACAAGAGGTTTTTAAGGCTCTCAAATCACAGCACGACAGTCGGACTCGGGGCATCGGCTCGGGCCCAAGGACAGATTTGAAGAATTGCAAGTTCATTCAGGAGCTTACTCGGGGCCTGGATCTGGGTAAGGACGAGATGGCTCGGCTAGACTGGTGGAAAACCCTTGACTTGGCCAAAATCGATGAGCTCTCGCACAAGTATGATGTGAGTACAGTGTTATTGAATTTGCTGTTTGCACTAACTATTCAGTAGATGGACCCTGCTGTTTTGGCCGACGCGATGCCTGGCATTGTTGGGATGATGGAGAAGCTACTGGCTCTGGTGGGGAGCGATGGCGTGGCTCGTCTAAGTAAGCCTGAATTGTCGTACAACAAGACTGTGGAAGCGGTCTTGACAGATGAGGTACGGAGTGAGGTGGATGCATACATTTATGGCGAGGAGGCGGATCAGCTTGTGGCGGAACAGAATGATCAGCAGCTGTAGGCACTGTGTTAGGAACGGATTATATTGTCAAGTAAAATAGGTTGATTTTCTGTATGTCTACCGCAAGATGGGCTAGCACTTGGTGAAACCTATGGCACTGAGGTTTATTTTGTGGCGTGTTTGGCCACTACTTAGGCGCCAAAACCGTGGATAAATTACTTCATAAGACCGGAGACTCATCAATCGCGTTGAACTCGACCATTTCTTTCCTCAACCACCTCGTAGCCACTGTTTCTTATTTACCCCTACAATGTCTCTCACGGTTAGTTGGCACGTATACTTAGCGTTTTCCTGCTAAGCCAAAGTGCAGGGAAAGCGGCAGAACGTTATGACGCCGACATCGCCCAGTAGCATCCCCAGGCTCAAGAGGCCAAAGACCACCGGTATGTCACTTGCATCCCTGCGAGCTCACTGGCCAATCCGTCTGGAATCCTTAGGCAGGGCGTCCGGCCCTTCCACAGCTGGTGGGACTGACATATCTACGCCGACGAATGCCCCCACCAAGTCATTCGCCACCCCATCTACCGGAAGTCGAGCTAGAGTTGTGCCTCCCACCGGCTCAGCATCAAGTCCAGAACCACAGATGATGCGCCCTGCAAAGGGAAAAGCACCTGGTAAGTAGATTTTGGCGCATACATTCATTGTGCTGTCCTGACGGCTTATAGTAAATCAATCAGGCGGAGGCGCAAGTGCTTTCTGTTACACGTTGAAGCAAAATCTAAAATTATCTACAGAGCGACCCGGACTTTATACTGATAGACCTGACCAGTAAGTAGTCGTACTTCTCTAGTCTCACCATCTTTTCACCACTTGGTACAGACACCAGTACCGACACGACCCCTGTAGCTGGCTCTAAAAGTGCCAAACCCAAGAACACCAACACAAATACGGCCGCCGGCCCGGAGTGTTCCAGCTCCAAGAGTAATCAGACTAAAGGTATTATTTACTCTTTGCTATTCGTCCCTGTTTTTTTTTTATCATACTGGAACTTAGCGACACCCGCCCCAAAACCCAAGCCAGCCATCAAGTCCGCTGCCCCCAAAGTAACCCCCAAGGTTGTCCTTCCCAAAGTTACGCCGGCCAAAGGTGCCTCCAAGGCTGGGGGGTCCAAAGGTTCGCTGGATGAGTATTTGTGGCTCCCGAACGCTCACTTCTGCTTCTTCAGCCGCGAATACCAGCAACGAAGGGACCACCAAGAAAGGTCAGCGGTTTTGCTGCTCACATATACCCAATTACTCATGTGCTATCAGTCGGTCGCTCTACCAGACTGCGTACTTCTACCAAAAAAGCCGCCGGGGCAGCAGGTGCGTGCATACATCTATTATGTCTGAATGTAAACCAACGTCCCTTTAGATCCAGATTATGACCCGGACGATGATGATGTCGACGAAGATGATCATTGTAGTATGTTACTCATCTTGGTTTCCTATAACATATTAATAGTGTGCAGCCCCAGCTTCGAAATCATTCCAGGTACTGGAAGAGCTTTTCAAGGACTCAATCGCCATCCAAAACGATGCCAACCGTATCAAAATCATTCGGAACAATTCCGCCATCAAGGAGCACCAGGCCCATCTAGAAGTCCTAACCAAGCAGAACGCTCTAATCACAAACTTGGAGCAGGTGAGCGAAAAATTCAACAACAAGGCGGTGTAGGGTGCGGCGTGAAAGTGTCTGAGACTTAATAACATGTTTTTAACACTTAGGTTAAATAACAGCGTGTTTAAAACACGCGTTAAATAACATAATATTAAATTTATCTTGATATATAAAACATGCAAATCAAAACGAACTCTAACCAAAAGATATCTTGTCTGTCCCCTCTGTGTCTTTCTTCACCGTCTTTGATCCCTTAACTGGCTTAAACTGCTGTAACAAAATAGGATCTTAAACGAAATCAACATACGGGGTAGATTAGCTTACCGGCTTTCTGGTCTGATGGTATAGACGCTGACAGAGCTCGAAAAGGGTACTCGCCACGAGCATAGCTAATCAGTTGTGATCTGAAGGCGGCTACTAGCTTATCTACATCCTCCTCGTCGCTTCTGTAACTTGCAGCGGCTGGAATACCTCCTACTTCAAGCTCGAGGCAAAAGAGCTGCTTTAGGTAGAGCCCGGTTTTGTTGAAGACTGGAAAAGTAGCCTCCCCAGGAGTGGTATCTGCCCACTCATTGGATGGCTTTTGCGCTGCCAATGGCTTGGGTAAGCGCTTTGTCGAGACCTGAACTCGAGTGATTGTTAGTGGAAAGTGCTAATCAATAAACATAGCACATGTATGCGCACCTGATTCGATGGTATAGACCCGGGAGCCACGCTAGCTGCCTCAATCAGGTCGTCGACCCATTTGGCAAGCACCGGCTTTTCCGCATAGTCACCCTCTAGATAATGCGCCATGATGTCGACAAGCGATTCGATTCCGGGGCCTCTCTCGCGGAGTAACACAGGAGAAATAGCACGAAGACCGAAAGCATTTTCGAGGTGGGCATTGAGAACGCTACACTCTGTACCATACTGATCCATTCCCTCTGGATCGGGTGTCCAGTCCAAGAAATTATAGACATTCGACCCCTGAGGAAGCGAGGACGGTAGAGAGCGAAGCGCAAGACGCAGTCGGCCAAGGCGTTCAGAGTACAAGGAAGCGGGAGTCATAGTGACAAAGATTGATGGTGTTTGAAGCAGTCGAGTGAAGATACTGAAGTTTTTGTTCTGCTTTTTTCAGCGCATTTATATGCTTTTAATTGACCATGGTCCAGCTTTGCACGCAAGTACCCCTCTGGAGCACTCAGCGCATCTGAAACGGCAGTATTTTTGTGCTTGACGTGCAAGTACGCGGGGGGTCCGACGAAGCAAGAAACTAGCGTGTAAGGCGCCTCAACGTACGAGTGTTATTCTAGCAACGGCACACATCTCGCATAGGTCGGCAAATGGGGCGTACTTTATTTCACTTTATACGGCACTAATCGCTTCTTCTTGGACACTTGAGGTCCTGCTCGGTTCGCTGGAGTAGGCTATTGGAAAATGTTTCTTAACAAGCCGGTTTTCGGACTTTCAGGGCTGAGGTGTTAAAAACATGTTTTTAACAATTTGTTAATAACACGTGTTATTCACAAGGCACTTTTACGCCGCACCCTAAGGCGGTGGGCGAAGTTCTGGAAGGCCTCCTCCTCAAAAGTCGCGAGGCGGTGAAAAAGTTAGAGCTCAAGATATCTGAACAGGCGACTGCTCTGAAGGAGGCCGAAGTTCGTTTAGCTGCCAAGAACGAGCAAATTTTGCTGCTCAACAAGGAGAAGGAAGATCGCCAGAACCGCGACAAGAAGTCTGACGTCGCGGCTTATTGGGAGGAGCTTGATGACGCGCGTGGAGACTGAGCTAGCTAGTATGATGACTTGATGGTTTGAACTTTTTACGGCGTTTCCTTCTTTTATCATTCACTCTTTTTATTCTCGTGTTTAAGTTTCGTTCCAGTTTTTCCAAGAAGGTGTGGAATTCGCTCTCCTGGGTCTCTTTGTAATTGTAATGTTGCGCTAAAAGTTGTAGAATTCATAAATGTTCACGGGTGATGGGATTCCATGTTTAATATCGATTGAGACCTTCTGTGCAAAAAGTCTTACAAGTACACCTCCTTAGCTACTTTTATGTTCTCTTCACCATAGCGCGCCAATTGCGTCCCCTCCCACTGACAGAGGCATTTACCAAGGAATGCGGTGTTTGTACTTGTCTCCCTTGCCACACGCCACACGCCACACATATTGCCTCGTCTATGTACCACTCTAACAGCAAGTTTCCCTCAGGTCGAACCCTAGCTGTACTGTTAGCTCCAAAACATATCTAGTATGTAGTAATACGTATCATCTATTATCTATAACGTCTATATGTACCCAGCGGCCTCGACGCTACATCAAGTACAAACAAACCCTGCAGGGTTTGTTCCAAGCCTTGAAAAGGCTCAGAGACCGTCTGTCCCACTTACGCACGTCCAAATCCTGGCACACACCCCAGCCTCTGTACTACCGTTTTTATTTACTCTACCAGATGATTTCCACGCGTCACTCCCAACTTTTAAAGCAGCCTACTAGATCTGAGACCACCGCGCCACCTCTTGAGAAGCCGGAACGCCCCCTTATAAATCCACGTTGGACAGCTAACCAGCAGCGTGCACTGCTGGTTGAGACTGTCAAGAGGAAGTATTCAATTGCTCCCGAAGGCCCAGAAGACGTAAGTCCTCTTGTAAGAGTTGGCCGGTCACATGACCGGTCCCTGACCCCTCTATACCCCGGTCATGTGACCGGGGAGGTTCCTCAGTCCTAGTTTACCTGCCGCGTAGCTTGTACTCACCCCATCCGGCCCACGAGGCCCGTCTGTCCTTACGGTAATATATGGTTTACACGTGTTCTATGCCTCTGAGTGACCCCGAGACCGCCCACGACCCTTCTCGGGTGGCCTATGGCCACCCTACCCCTTTCCGAGGGCCTACGGCCCTTACACCTCTGCTTTGATGGATGTATGCGCCTTCTCGTTGATAGCGGATTCAAAGGAGACCTTTGATCGTATCACTGAGGCCTTTGAGTGTATTGCCCGGGCCGCTATTCCATACTGGTATAGGGAGAACAAGACGGCTGCAGGAGAATCATCTCTACACCAGCTCAATGAGTACGCCCTAGTTTTCCTCCATATTTCTCTTACTCAACCAAATCAGACTCCGTAACCTGTACTCCAATTGTCGAACTCGGTTTAAACAGTGGGATAACGAGCTACATTTATATATCGGGGCCAAGGGACCTGACGGTTCAACGGATGAACATGTGCTGGACTTGTGGGGTATGTATTTGACACTGTTTGCCATGTCTATTTACGAATTTGTTTATAGAGCAAGTGTGCAAAGAGTGTTCACTCTTCCCTCTCTTGCATGAGGTATTTCATGATGATCCCGAGCTGGTCATTGGTGGCTATACCCCACCTAATCAATCAATGGACGAACACTCTGCTACGTCGGCAAAACACGCTCCGGCTCCGGAGCCGCGATTTGCTCCCACGTGCTCGCTATCTCAAAAAAGCATTCGGAGTACATGACGGTTTCTCCGGAGCACTCTGGAGCGCAAGACCAGATGTCCAGAGTTTACGGCCAAGTACCTGGAGGGCTAATTGGGTAACCAGTTAAACCAAGATTTCAATTTGCATATTAGGTGGCCGAATGGACAGGTCCCGCAGGGAAGAGGCAGTAAGATTATCTGATTAATGTACGAAAGTATATACATGCAGTGCGACGGAGTAACACATTGAGTGTCTACACAGACGCGGGTGAGATAACATGTTACACATCGTACAGGGCCAGTGTAGAGACAGCCAAATGTCTGCCTTATGGGCCACGCAAGCCGGGAAGCACGTCGATAGGTCAGTAGGGCGACTGGGTAAGTAGCGGGGGAAACTGGAGTAGCGGGGGAGTAGGTTGTGTGTCGGGATATGGTGTTGACGATAGTGTCGCGTCGAGAACAGCGAAAGGAGACGAAAGTGAATCGTATGGGGTGAGGTACTAGACTCACCGTGTTCTTGATGGGCGAATCATTGCAGCGGTGAGTGTTGTGTTAACTCTAGGCCGCAAGCACTTCAAGGTGAATGGGTTAATCGCTGGCGTCTGCGAATTGCTGTGAGCTTGCTGCGAGCAGCCAAAGCCGAAGTATGCAAACGATCAGCGATGCAGATAACTGATTGGGAAAACGGAGGAAAAACTATGCACCTGTAGTCACACCTCTGCACAAGGCTAGTCCGGTGCAGAAGACGTTTGGCTAGCATCCATGTCGCAAGCGCGTGAAGGCGGAATCCATGGGCAAACGATGAAGAGCGATGGCAGGGGGTGAGAGAGCGAAAACGCGGCCAGGTACCTCAGTATATTGAAGAGAAAAGCAGGGCAACGACTTAGCTGTGACGTCACTAATAAGGCACTGTTCGGATCCAGAGTAAGTCGTGTTTTGCTCTTCCTGTGGGCCTGCGTTCTGCACGTAAGTCATATCATTCGACGCGCATTGGCGATGCGCATCGAATGGTACTACTTTCACTATATATCGACGAGTTTTCTGGGTGATTGTGCCACTTCTTGCACATCCCAGCGCTTCCGCCGGATACAAATGGTCGAGCCCAAGCCCATGCACACTTGTTCCCTTCCACGACCAACCTTTGCCTCCATCCCCTCCTGTTGAACTTCATCTTTACTCTCACCCGGTTCTTCGCAGCTAAGGATCCACCACGCCACCCGTCCAGTCTTTGTAACGCTTTCATCTCCGCTGCAGCGTCCGGTCTCTGTGTCTATTTGTTCGAGTCTAATACTAACGCTGTGGGAATCTTGGTTCTCTGCGCTTGCTCGCGACCAGGCCGACGCTACGGACATGTCGCGGTGAGTACTGCTTAAACACTCTTTATGCGTCAGTGGTGCTTATATGGCTTACTCTCATGAGCGATTCTGTCATCGTTAGACTTGGTTGGTGCTTCTGGTACGTTCTGTCACTCGCTCTACGTATATTTCGTCAACACTTAGCTCGTGGATAGCCATCGTTCTACTCCTGGGTTGTAACTGGGTGAATCACTATGTGGTATACTGTTGTTCTTTCGTACGTATCACCCCCAATGACCCTATCCGCGTGCATTGGCTGCCAACCTGGCTGCTATGTGCTGTTCGCGGCCCGCCGTTACATTATTTGTGTAGCTCAGCTGTTATTCTGCTTGTATATACCTTTATTATGACAATCTATGCAATGTTGCTCCCCGTACTAGTGAACCACGGTTAACCAGCGTAATGATTTTTGATTTATTTTTGATTTTCCCGAAATAACATTTATGAGCATACGGAGCACTATTTAAGTGCTCCGGAGTAGAGGCAGTTCTCTGGAGTCTCCGGAGCACAAGGCTTATGCTCTGGTGCCTTCCGGATTACACATTTCGTGCTCCAGCGCTTCCGGATGTTTCCGTAAGGGGGGGATAAATCCAAGCGCTCCAGCCCTCCCGATCTCTCCGGAGTTCTCCGGACCAAAAACCTATTTTGCTGAGTATGAACAAGTACATGTGAGTTAACTTGTTTATTTTTTGTTGGATTGCGCTAACTGTAGCCACTAGCGTCTTTGACCGGTGCCACCAACGCCATGTTGCATGTCGGCAGCTGGAGCATAACGACTCTGCCTATGATAAAGAGATGGAACGGCTCAGCGTACTCCGAGTTGTGTGGCCTGGAGGTGGCATGCCTCTCCAGAACTTCCTTGAACGCGAGCGTATCATTCGGCAGGCTCACGGCAAACCAGTCTTTGACAACACCTCGGAAAACGAGTCTGCTACTTGGCCTTCTACCACGAGCACGCTCTCTTTTCCCTCGACATCAACCACTTTACCTCAAGACAATGGCCTGGCTAATTTTCCTGGCTTTTCCACTCTAGGCTCTGAATTCGCTCCTCTAGTTTGATCAATTTTTATCGCCCTCTCAGAATCCACTCCAACGTGTGCTGTTTTTATCATGATGTTTATTCATTCATTGCCCTGTACTCGATTTGTACTCTGTTCTGTATTTGTCGTATCCTGATGCTTGAGGTGCGTAACAACGACCCAGCAATCAAACTCTTCACAGGATTGTAATTCGTGATGTTTCACAGGAACTCATGGGTCTGTAAAATGGGTAGGCGACGGTCTGGATATGCGATCTATAACCAAAACAGATAAGAGGAGGAGTGAGAGCATGTATGCGGTAGGGTGCAAATGGCAAAGGAACTCATATATACCGCAGGGCAAAACCCGCTGTCCCACCTTGTACTCAAATACCCCTCGACGATATCGAAGCCCGGCGCTCAGGCTGAGGGTTACTCTGACGGCGAGTTCTTATATCAACTTCAATTTGGGCGGGACCTGGTGGCTTTACGCAACACGCAGCGATCACCCAATGATACCAGTATCATGCATTCTATAAAAGGCTCCGTACCCCAAATCTCTGCGTGATCTTGGGAAGGCCTTCTCGTGGCACGTGGCTAGTCCATATAAGGGTGTGATCCCATTCTCCTTTCCGCTCACCTCCCACAACATGTGTGCACCCCACCCCATTGCTCGCCGCCGCACCGTAGATACTGAGAGGCGTCGTGCAGTAGAGGGACTTGAAGCACCCCAGTAAGCTATTAAAAATTGCAAAAAAAGACCACCTGAACTGAGTCACTCACGGATATTGTTCTAGTACTTCACAATATTTCCGTGCTTGGGAAGAGCAATACTTCCCTGGCACGTACAATTCTGGCCATAAGATCCGGAGGAGCTCAGTGAGTATAGAACCTAGAAGGCGCATGGGTACTAATAGATTCATATTAGGCTGATGATCCTGCCACTCTGGTGAAAGCGGCACAGTTGGTGCTTTACGATGTTGAGAAGGAGTCAAATGAGATATGAAATACTACTGTCAGTATCCTGATGCTTTTGAGTTTCGTAACAACAACCAAGCAATCGGGCCCTTTGCAGGATTGTAATTCGTGGTGTTTAAAATAAAGAGCTAGTTTTCAACGTAAAGGGAGTGATTGGCCTCCAGAATCATCTGCCAATATGGTCGTCGATATTTTACTTGCTATTTTAGGCCCCTATTGACTCCTCCAAGATCCCAGCATCTAACATTACATGATCGAACAAGAACTTTGCTAATTCGGTACACGTTGACCGTGACATTGGGCCAGCAACTGTTGGGATGTGGCTCACGACTCGTGAAAACGGCGATCTGGTTGAAGACGATGCGGTCGAGCTTGCTGCTCATACTGGTGGCTGCTTCTTCTGGGCTGATCTAGGGATTGCAGCGGATTTCAGCAAGAACCCCGGCGTTGCATTTCTCATGTGGATGGGCAAAGAGGATCGACACGCAACAGCAGTCTCAACCTCCAAGCCTGGTTTTGTTCGCTGGGGTTCATCCGTCCAAACTACTCGGTCTCTTTTCAACGCTGTCCAGGGTGTCAGGGAGGGTCGGGGCAAAGCAGTGAACGACATGGTTGCTCGGGAGCCAGCAAAGCGTCGCCGAATTGAAGATGCAGAGGCAAAAGCGCAGCGTGCAGCTACTAGACTAACTCAGCGTGGTTATGGTCGCGGCTATGGTCGAAACAGTAACAATACTCCTGGCCATAGTACTCATCCTGCGAATGCAGGCAGCCGTGGTCGAGGTCGTGGTCGTGGTCGTGGCCGTGGTGGTAGTCATGATTCTTATGCGCATGCTGGATTGGCTCCACGATATAATCTTAGACCAAGGCATTGAGGGGTATGTTTTTGGTATACAAATGTTAGAGAATCGAGAATGGATAGTTGGCATAGGAAAAAGTCTAGAGTGCGCTTCGTAACAAGTCGTGAGCTAATGAAAAAACAAGTGCTCCCCCTCAAATCGATTTACAAACCGCACAGTTCATCTTCAAACTGTTGTGGAAGATCGCAGCTGTGGAAAAACGGGATGAGCACAAGGCTAGAACAAAGGGTGAAATCGACGTACGCAAAGCAATTAGAGCAACAAAGATAATCAATGCCACCAAAAACACGAAGGTGAACTTGACGACGATCCCCCGCCGTTGCCTCTTTTGTTTGATCGAGTACAGCGGCGCGCGGATTTGTTTGGATGGACGGAGCCAGACTATAAGGGAACCGTTAGTTAAAGCAGGCGATGTGTGACCCAGTGGACTTACAAAGACCAGTCGCGTGTATTTGGTCCGCATATGGGATAATGGTGGGCACCGACAGGAAGAACAACAAGAAATGTCCAAGCAAAAAGTCGCCACTCCAGAGCGACAGCTCGACGATCTTGACAACGTACTCGCGAGCGGGCTGCGACATGACGTGCGTGCCTAGACCGCGACCGTACCACTGACCAGTCCACCATGCGCGGTTGGTCTCGTCGTGTTTGAACTCGCGCGAGATGAAGACGGAGATCAGAATCTTGTGGATCGCACGCTGGATCGCAATGATGGCAATCAAGCCAAGAACTAGGGGAATAGGTGAAGGGTTCAAATGTCAGTTGTCATCCGAGGCTCGGACGTATCGAGTTTCATAGCGAACCCGATATATTGTCGTTTTATCTATAAAAGACATCTCTTCATCACGTCGGACGTGTTTTCATAAGTATGTTTTATCTCAGAAGGCAGCCAGTGGTACTCACAGATCCGAACCTTGGGCTACGAACCCCAGGCTATAAATGAGGGCCTGAGCAAGAGGTGATCGAACACGGGGTTTGCTGAAGACACGAGAAAAGGCTACACTACACATGATACCAGTACGAGTTTTAGATATTTTCTTCGCTGAGAGAAACGCACGCACGAACCAGAAACATACACAGAACGCAGTACGACTCGGCGCTTCGACATCGAAAAACAGGGTTGTGGGCGCTTGGTTGACCTGCAGTGACGTAGAGGATGGGTTGGAAAGTCAAACTCGACTCACGCCCTACGGCAACGCAGACCCTTTAAGCGCCCAGCGCGTTTCATTGGGGAGATCGGCGTAATGTAGGGTGCGCTCACTTCGTTCGAAACATCGATCCTATTGTAGGAAGAGCAGAATTGTGAGCAGAGGTAAATCCATGGAGAATGAGCTTGCCAGCTGTATCTTACTGTTCTCTCCAGGGAAGCGTCAGCGGCCTGGAGCAACAAATAGAAGTTGCCATACCTTTCAGCAGTGAGTCAAAGGGCGTGGTTTGTCCAAGTTGTACAACAAATATACAGTGTCGGTAGAGAGCTCTTAACCGTAGAGGGACGTGCGGTGCGTATGTCAGAACATGGGTGTGAGAGGAATATTAGTAAGGATCAGGGACCGAAGCGCCACACTGTGGTTTGCGACGAGTGTAGTGCGGAGCAACTTGGTGGTGGGCGAGTGGAAGTTAAAAAAACAAGTGATTTCCCGTGTTAGCGAGTGTTAGCACAGCTTACCTACGGTCTAGTTAGTATGCCATTTAAACGAATTTGGTGGATTGCACAGGCCACGCATTTAATTGGTTTAATCAGACTTATAAATTTTGTACCCGTCATACAATCCTAGCGCAGCTAATCGGTAGGATTGTGGTTTATCACTATAGCAGGTGTTAGTCTATCACAAGCACATCAAGACAAGAACAAACCTAGGCGAGCTTGATCTAGAATCACTGTGAACAGACCTTCGGACTTCAGCAGCTCGTGGCCACATTTTCTTCCCCCTTGATCATGTGCATACTCTTGAATGTTGAAAACTAGACAGCGACACCATTCTTGGATGGTAGCGGCCTTAAATGGACGTCCACCAACTGTGCGAGCCCTCTCTGCCTAAGGCCACTTGAGTAAGACTCGTATGGCGGACCACGCCACTTACCTGAAAATGAATGAACCTCGGTGCATAGGTTCGAACCACATCTGCCTCCCAAAAGTCTTCGACTATGATGGGATGGGCATATGTAGTGACACAAGCTTCAAATGCTTGCTTGGACATGGCACGGCGCCGGTCAACCACCCGCAATTGGTTAATCATGATGTTATGGGTCAACTCTGTGTAGCCACATTCAAATTTGGCCACGAGCACAATTAACAATCACATTCGCGTCATGCTAAAAGCTAGCGTATGTAAATGCGCACCTGCTGGTAGATTCAACTGGTAGGTCATCGTGGTCGAATGTTGACTATTATCTGGGCGTGGTGTTGGAGTCATAACGTGGGGATCAATGTGGCACGCTGAGTACAAACGAAAGCTACTATTGATCTGGTCATGTGACCTTCAAGATGCCTAGCGCTGTACAATTCTGGAGTAAAGTCGTACTCTGGCTGATGGTCAAATTTCAACTATCTCAGTGGGTTCCCTTAACTCGAGACTTGATAATTCATAAGACTTATATTTAAAGATATATACCAAAGCGAGATGTGATTACTGGAAATTACAAGAACAAAGCAATTACACCGATAAAAGAGTGACACGAGCGAAAGTTCAACCTCTATATACAGCCGCCAGAAACGAACTTAATCGTCAACTCGTTTGAACCTACAGGCTCGGATTGTTCGTGACTTTCTGGAGTTCATGAAGTGCATGATTGCTGGATTGCGTGCCAGTGTTGACCCACAAAAAAGCTGGGGTTCATGAGCTCCAGTGGTCTAAACACCTCCCATGCATCAAAGAATTTGAACATAGGTGACGGGCTATCAGCCACCTGCATTGATTGATTTCATCAAGCAAGTCTTTGTAAGCGTTGACTGTGGTTGTCTGCACATGCGACAACTTATATGGATTTCCACTACACTTACAAAAAGGTTGACCACTACCCGAGTTGAACGGATGGCCTTGTGGACACCGCTTACGTAAGCAGCAAGCACTGGAATCACACGCTCTACCACTGAGCTAAGCGGTCTTATGAACTGGGTAGCATACGTTGACTATAGCAGCGCCCGGTTTTTCAATTGCAACATCATCCATTACGGAATCCTCCTCATAATCGAGGTTTCACCGTCAAATCGTGGCTACGCCTTATGTATAAACATCGAGTAGGGGGGGGGGGGGGACGTAGTAGATGAGAGGCGAGGAAAGCAAAAGTGGACGCATATACACGGTAAAACCTTGCTCAAAATCCAAACAAACTAGCGTGGATTCACTGAAACAGCCAACTATTCGCGAAACATGAAGTCAGGA
>WSTH01000564.1:0-21901 GCA_019616345.1 Ceratobasidium sp. 395
ATGGAGCCAAAAGACACTCCAAATGTGACGGTGACTGAGGACGAGATTGCGATGACATGTAGGTTTTTCACGCTGAATGACCCTTTCTTTGCTAATGGCCGACTATCTCGCCAAGCTAAATGGTGGGATAATGGCGTATCTCACTCGTTCGACTATTGGCCCGTGAACCGTGGCGAAGATGGCAACGGCTGGCTCACCGTAGAAATCGTAATGATCCGACTTAATCAATCGTACACGGCAGAGAACAGTAACTTTCAGGTGTTTGGAGAACTCGGAGCGAATAGAACTCGTATTGGATTTGACGCAGCGATTTGCATTGAGGAAGTCAAAGGCTATGTCCTGGATTCATATAACAATGTGAGCCTAATATCTGTTTCATTTCGAACTCCAATACCAAGCTGTTTGGATAGAGCGCAGGATCCCCTATATCCCTCACCCTACAATATACCGGAACTCAACTCAACAATTCTGCCGTACCTTTTATGCAAGACCCATCTGAATCTCACGATCCGCCCAAGCTCAATGGCCAGCCTATTGCGGGAAACGTGCAGCACGGGATCACTTCGGCGGGAAAATGGCCAGTATACAACGCATCACACTACAATGCACGTAACCTCATGCTCAAAGACAATGGGCGTGACTGGTGGTTTGTGCCAAACCCGACCGTAAGTGAATGTCGGTAAAGTCCGGCCCGCTACTTATGTAATGATATGCATTCAGGTGGTCGCATTTGGCGGCGGAATGGCGCCAACAGAGTACACAAAGTTAAACCCCGCGGCTGTTGCCAGAGTTCTTAGCAACTCGGATTCGCAGCATTTGGTGAGCCAGATGATTATGTATTTAACCCAGCGCTGATGCTACGTTTTACGCGCAGCTTCCTTACTTGGTCGGAACACAGCCGATAGTAGCATATGTATTTCACGATAAAACCGTAGCATATACCCAGATCTATATATCATGGCTGGCAGCCACCCTAGCTAGTAAGTACGAACCCGGTCCGATACTGGCTATATCTTACTGAATCGACGCCTCTAGTTGTTTTAGTTGTAGGTATCATCGTGTCAGCATTTGTCCCGCGACTCCCGTTGGGGGTCTCACGCAAGGATATTGGAGTCACATCCTGGCTTGCGGCTATAGAAGGTAAGACTCACGATAATCCTAATCAACCTCTGACTAAATCTATTTATAGACGATCCCTCCGCGAAAGCGCATTTAAGCCCAATCGCAGGCCAAAGATTTGAGCGCCTGCGCCAGAGGGTGCAGCGGTGGGGGAGCACTGATCGTGAACGTTGATAACTGTTTTCGCCCAGTAGTGTGATGTTTCCGTTGGACTGTTGTCTTTATCTCATATTTTTGGACCTTGTATGGAGTAAGCCATGTGTTGTCATTATGTCATTACCCTTGTTTACGTCTGATGCAGCTCACCAGGAAAGAAATGATGCAATATCGAGCAATTCTAATAACATGCACCACAGCTTGTTGTTGAGTAACGAAAACAAGCTAACCCCTTGTAGTATTTTGGGATTGATTGCCTTTCAGATGACGCTCAGACTGGTGATGCTGCGCTGAAAACCGGGCTTTCTCCAGCGTCAACCACAAGCAACCCTGGGGCATTCGGGCAATGGTACAGCTTCAGGCTCGGGCTCGGGCGAACGCGATCGTATATGCTATTCACCAATGACTCGAGACGGCCTTGTAGCCCTACTCTTTCACCATGATTGAGAGGAACAGTGTTTGGGTTTTGTTTTTAACGGTTTCCTATTCATTTTCTCCATCGGACTTCAACCTTGCCTACAGATGGTCGGTCCATCACTCGAATTCAGACTTGTGTCTAATCGGTTGATCGACGATGAAGTTTTGTCATAAGTAGGTCAATGCGAGGACTTGGTAGCTCTAGCAGGATTTGGAATCGCTTTGATGGAGATTTACAGTGCTCGCCTCAGATTTACGCTCACACTGCGAACAACACTGAACAACTGCACAGACTGATGCATCAAGTGCACTGAGTTTCAGGAGCGGCGATATACTAATATAGAATAATTTCAACCACCAATAGAATCGGAGATAAATCCTGCGATACGGGCGGGGTGAGCCGCGAAAGTAAAGAACGCATACACACAACCTAATTTTGTGCTGGATGTGAGTTGACGCTCAGCGATTAGATAAACACAGCCACACGACCTATCCAGCACGTGGCTATTTACCACGGGCCACAAGCTCTATTTCAAAACCCTACGTCTCCTTCACACCACCACCTCTCCACAATGGAAAGCAGAATGCGCCGATCCAACTCTATCCGTCCAGGTGGACACAGTCGTAACCAAAGCATGGGTGGCACCAACAACACTACTATCGACACGGGAAACGAAACTATCACGAGTTACTTGGACGAAACCTCTGGACATTTGAACGACCTTGTTCAGTCGAGGACTGCGATTGGGGATAGGGATCGGGAGATTGCGAGGGTGAGTGTGGGGATTGTATTATATGGGTGGGAAGGGAAAGGACTGATGGAGAGGTGGGATAGTTGAAAGATCAACTTGCGTCTGTGATGACTTCACGTCCGCCGATTGAGCAGATGAAGGCTTTGCAGAAGGAGTATCAGAATTTGGAGCTTATTTTGCAAGGTGTGTATGAGCTTGCCCGTGTCTAGTGTATCCCGTTATTGATGCGTGTTTTTTTGGTGTAGGGACACAACGCGAAAATGAACGATGTATGGCTGAGCTCGAGAAGAGTAAACGGCGGGAACGGTTGTTGGAGGCTGAGCTTGTTAAGGTTTATGGTGACGATTGGGCTGTACGTGTCTACGCCTTCTTCGTCTCGATTATCAAAAACTCATACTCTCCAACGTCAACAGTCGCACATCAACTTCCCAACATCTTCACCCTCTATCTCCCGTGCCCTCCCAGTATCCTACACAGGAAACACGACCGTCCGACAATCTCCACCTCCTCAACAACAACAAAAATCAGACGAAGTAAACGATACGGAGACGAATGCAGCGGCGTTGAACGAGCATATTGAAGCCGTACGGATGTTAGTGCTCGGAATGGACGCGAAACTCGCGGAACGGGAGGCGCAGATTAACAAAGAGATGGCGAGGGCCGAGGAGGAAGCTCAGAAAGCTGCGAGTGCGAGGAAGAAGATCGGAGTTTGAGTTTTGTGAGTAGTTTGTGAGTACATAGAGTGGTGCTGTGCACCTCCTGGATATGATAGATTTATCACCTGTATTGTTATTTTTGCCTTTTTGCTATCAATCATACTAGTACAATCGAATCAGGCAATACCCCTCTCACACGTCTTGCCTTCGTTTAACGAGTTAAGCAACGTTTTGCCCTCGTGCTCCACTTGAATGACTTGCGCACTGAGATTCAAACGCACACACGTGTCTATCTCGTACCTTAACAGTTGTTTTGTGTTTGTGTATTTGTTGCTTGGACTGTTTCAGGGGTGATTGAAACTTCGTTTGTCTATGCGCATTGACAACGTATCTTATACGCTCACCGAGCAAATTGGCTATGATAGTCTCATCTGGAGGCGTCACAATTTGTTCGAGTCTCTTTCGTTGAGCAAGAACCCCAACAACATTCGACCACGAGGCGAAGCGGAAGTCTTGACAACCCGAAAAGGATTCAGGGGGCTCGGGTCAGGGTGCGAATGCCCACAAGTCCAAACAACATGACCCGAACCAGCTCAATCCCGACCACCGTTGTCAATATACCATTTTACTTCACGACACCCCAAGACTGAACTCACAAGCTTTGATATCTGTTTTTTATGCTGTAAAAACCGACGACGACATTTAGTCTAATTAAATGGAAGCCCCTAAACGAAAGGTATGTACATATCGGGCCGCGTTGGTTGAGCCTAGTGCTGACGACGGAATGGACTTGAAGATTACTGCTAAAGTGAATCCGGATGCTGCTCCTTCGCCTATACCTACTCGACCACCGTCTCAGGCTTCTAATGTTCGGGCCGCCTCGCGTCTTGAGATCTCGTCGCCTTCACCCTCTCCGACAGCGGGGATCCGGCCTAGGGCTAAGATAACATCTAGCGCGACTACAGGTTCACTTAAAGTCACGCCTGCAAAGTCACCAGGATCAGCTATCGCAAATGGGAGGAAAACACCTGTATCGAGCGTAGCCAGCCGTGCTGCGACTCCCCGTGAGCGCCCCGCATCGGTAGTCGGTCCTCCGACTAGACGACCTATGGCTCCATTTAGCCAACCTTCATCACCTATGCTACCCCCCTCTCAACGATCCAAGTCTCCCCAATCCCGGCCGACGCTTACGCCACGGACGAGTGTTCGTCGCGTAAAATCGCCGGAACGTCGGGCCGAGCGAGGATTAATGTCGCCGAGCCCACCAGCGAGTCGGGGGAACCCATCGCCCTCGCCGACGTTGGCAAGAAGAGCAGAGTCGCCAGTGGTTGCGCCGGGGCGGAAACGACTCGGGTCACCTATCCGCGCTCCGGCATTGACAATCCCGAAGAGGGGTGCTTCTCCCACTCGACCATCTGCACGGGGTCCGACTCATCGTCGAGTCGCTTCTGCCTCTTCTGCGTTATCCACCTCGTCTGTTGGACCTCCTGAGCTTCCAAGGGTGAAGCCTCGACTTCCTCAATCACTATCTGCGATTACGCTGGACCACCCGAGTCCGTTTTCTGCGGTCCCCAAGTCTCCTCCTAAATCGGCTCAGGCCGATTTGGGTTCACCTCCACCTGTTCTACCTGTACCTGAACCCGATACCCAACTACATCACTACGACTCGTCTACAGAATCAAGCAAATCGTCTATTCCACCTGCAATCACTCCACCAGCTCTGCTCTCCGTTCATGATCCACCTCCAGTCGCCGTCGTATCCAGCGCACCCGTCACGCCTAGCCATGTCCAAATCTCCACACCCGATCTACCTCCAACTCGACCTCGCACATCGAGTGTAACTCTCGCTCCCACTACAATTGGAACACCACCACCCCCACCTTCGTCTAATACGTCGAGTCTGAACACCATAGGACCCGGTGTACGTATCAAAGCCAAAGTCACCCCAACAACGTCAACAACCAACCTCGCATCGATAAAACCAGCCTGGTCCCCACAACTAACCGCTCCCGACCGAGATCGATCCGGCTCAGTCTCGGGCGGTTCAACCATCTCAGGTATTGCTCCCTCGATGATCAGCGGTGTATCCTCTATCCGTGTTTCCGCGAACTCCCGAATCCTCTCTCCACCTCCAGACAGGCGTATCCCGTTTCTTGGGCTCAACTTGTCCAACTCGACGTTTCCTGTTCCGCCAGCGCTGCAATCACCGCCCTCGACAATTTCGTCCATGAGTTCAACAAGCAGACACAGTCGACGGAGTTTAAGTTATAGTTTTAGCTTGGGGGTGGTAGAAGATCGAGCGAGGACGCCGACTACGGATTTGGGGTTGAGGCCACGAATGAGCGGGGGCGCGTCGAATTTAGGAGTTGGTGGAGGGCATGAAGACGAGGGTCCTGAGAGAGACGATAGTGGGATTGATATGTTCGAGGCGGACGATGGTGAGCAGGACCAGCGGGAGGAGGCGCGTTCGAATCGGAAGATTGCGGATTTGGAGATTTCGAATAAGAGTCTGTGAGTCCCCATTTCGACTTTTTGCTAATCCGCATGTTCTTTATACTCATTTGTAATATTAGGCTGGCTGTTAACGCGATACTCGAATCGACCAAAGCCCGACAAGCTAAAGAGATCAGTGCCCTCCGCCGAAAACTGCGCGAAAGCCGACTCGTCCTACCACACCAAACGTTTATCGCGCTCGAAAAATCCGATCCTCTCAAAGACTCGACCGGTTCAGTCGAGGACGAAGAAGACGATTCAGACGAAACCTCGGACGTCACGCAGACTCAAGCGGACGAAACGTTTGCGCGGGTCAAGCTCCTGTTAGACGGGTTGATCGCAGATGCTAAACTAGCGCTCGAGACTGGCCCGACGTGCGTGAGCGATAAAGCTGGGATTGGGGGGCCGTCGATAAGGGTGTTGAATGTGCATGATGTGGATGAGGGTGAGACGGATGGGATTGATGAGACGGATCAGAGTCAGGCGGAAGAAGAGGATGAGGATGAGGATGAAGAAGAGATTGAGAGTATTGATGGGGTTAGTCCGTTGGTTGAGACTCCACCTGTTCCCATACCGGCTGCAGGAGGCGGTGCGTTTAGTGGGTTAAGGTCGAGTCTGGGACGGTGGATGTGACTCGCGGCTGGGGCTACTTGGTGATTGTTGGAGGGGGTCAGGTTAGTTGGTTGTTGGATGGTTCAGGTCTGGCGCTCGCGGTAAACTGCTCGAGTTCACCGTCTGCGCCGAGATGGGTTTTGGGTTTGCCATCATGTTAGACGGATCCGTGTTTACCGTCTGCCTCGGATGGTGTTATGCTTTCTGGACAACGCTACGGAGTTACGACCACTTTGTATGAACCCATGGGGATTGATGTTTGAGCAATATGCTTTCTCCCTCTTTCTTTTGTTCATCGCATGTATTCATCTAGTGAAGGAAAGGTTTCCTCAGTAATCAAATGACCTATCATCATCTGGCTGGAAGGGGTGTATGTTCGTATGTTTGGAGGGAAGACTCCTAAGTTGATGACATAAGCAATGGGTTCTTCATGAAATCTACGACCACCTTTCTGATCTCTTCTGTGAATATTTTATTGCTTAGTATCGATTAGATGGATATGGTCATAGGCTTGCCAAAAGCTTCTAGTATTCGCCTGTTCTTCGTACTAAGAGCTTTCGCTTTGGTTGGGAGCGTCGCTATTCTGTCGCTTTCTCTCTAGGGACTAATAGAATGCCCACGAAGCCTGGTGTCTATTACATTTTTATTCAACTCGTGGGCTCCCAGAGTATGCAAATACTATGAAGATCCCCAATCGAAGTTCTGTCTCCTTGCGCCCCAACCAGCAGTATTACTTTCGATCATAACTACCAGGTAGCATGAAGTATTCCTACAGTTTCCGCTAGTCGCTAATCCGGAATTTCTTGATGTCTCGCAAACGTAAGGCTACAACTTGGTGACGCCTGTTTGGATCTCTAGCATCAATTGGTCCGGTTACCGACATGTCTTATCACCTCGCACTTGTCACAATCGTGTTGAACTTATGAACAACAGAGTACTCAATGTTTTGGGCTGCTTCATCCATTATTAATTATAAGGATTCGACTTCTTCAGTACTATTTTGCTCCCTCATTAGTGCCGATAGTGTACTCGCCAAGCACGATTGGCATAAGAGAATCTGTACGTTGCGCGCTACGAAAGGACCGAAGTAGAAATAGCCGCATTTATGGTTCGTTTGGCTGCGATTGCCGCGGTTTACTAATTCTATATCATGGTTGAGATAGTTACATATACTATTACCCTTATACGACAGGAGTAGCAGGTTAATGCGGCCATAACTTTGCAAGCTGTATATTGTATTGGTGGCGCGTGTTCATCGCCTCGACTGCGCCCGTCATAGCCTGGGTTTGTATCATAAACCTTTTTCAGCAATTTCTCGCTTCAGACTTTTTGGGTGCCTCTTCGACGACTCCTTTTGGTATCTCAGCGGACATTTGTTTCGTTGGAGATTACGCTTGTGAAAAGACCGTACTGACAAGAATCCATGTTTGTACCTTAGTATGAGTACTCCACTTTAAACACCTTGAAGAACACCCGCGACTTCTAACGGCTCCGAAAGAGCACCTTGGGATATGGCCCCTGTAACGAATTGAAGAATGATTAGACTGTCATGTGGCTGTGACACAAGCGCCTTTAGTTCCAGCCTGATCTTTGTTTTCTCAAAAAGTCCTCGCTATCACGCTTCGTCAGCGGTTGCCTTGTCAGATTTCCTTGACAGTCCGCAGATGATGGTTGCCAAGAAAGTTCGTCTAGCGTACATGAGAACTCCCATCAGCCATAGACATTATGGACCTCATTAGAAGACTGCGAACTCCGAAGAAAGAAGAAAATGGAACAGAATCACTTTCCGACCACTTGAAACTCGTGGTTGATGTCAATTTTGTTGGCACCGATGGATGTGGCAAGACGACTATCCTGATGGCAGGTGCCCTCGGCCAACACCCGGTACGCGCATTTTCATAACTCATGAAAGTCATAACTTGCCTCCAACAATATTATCAGGAACATTCCCCTCCTGCCACACCCACATGGGAGTGTTACAGTGGATGGCTCCCTGGCCCACTTTATAATGTTCATTTTAATATATGGGATACGCCAGGTGCGGATGGGACCGATCGCATCCGTGCAATTGGCTACAGGCACAAGTGAGTTCACAAGCAGCTTCTTAGCCAATTGACTAAATGATCCGTAGCGTTAGTAAAAGCGATATCGCAGTCGTTTTGTTTAATATCGGTGGGTCGAGTGCGGACATCGAGAGTCTAGACATGGAGATATTACCGGAAGTCGACGACTATTGCCCAGGCGCAGCGAAACTGCTCGTGGGCTGTCGGGTTGATCTTCGTACATCTCCTACTCGTTTTAACTCGCATCGTGGTCCTCCAGCTACCCTCCAAGATGTTAGTATATCCAGCCACTTCAAAGCCCCTTGAACTAATCTTATTACTTAGGGAATAAATGCAGCGAAGCGTATCGGAGCATGGGGGTATGTGGAGTGTAGCGGCAAGACTAACGAAGGAGTTTCGGAACTACTTGTGGTATTGGCTCAGATGGCGGTAGTGATCAAGACACATGCCAAATGGAAACTATCCAAACCGTCAATGCCGTTCTTCGTAGTCTCACCGGATGCGGCGCCGCCGGTGCCTAATCCATTTAAAGCATGGCATCGGCACCGGGACGTATACAACTCTACTAGGAGTCAAAACTCGGCCGTGATCAACGATGCCAAACGACCTAATAATCTAGTATCCGAAGGTTTGCTGAAGCGAAACTGCTGAATGGAGACCTTACTGACTTACCGTCTGGTATAGAGAACGATAGGGCATCGATCATACGACCCAATAACATCGCGAACAGTGATTCACCGAGATCGATGAATGTAGTCTCCCAAGGTAAACCTGATATCTGTAAGCGGAGCGTTTTCTCAACACGAATCCACAGATGACGATACTCTACCACGAAGAAACAACACATCTTCACCATTCGGAGCGATGGACTCTGACATGCCACCACGGGCTAATAATTTAGTATCAGACGGTAAGCTCCTGTCTGCTGCGCTGCTTTATAGCACACATCTGATAACAAACAAGACCACGACACTCCTCGACCACGAAACCTCGCCGACTAGGGTGCCTAACCAACAAAGCGAACTAGCTGTTCTCTATGGCACTGTCTTTGATCACTGCATGCTACTTGGCTCCTGCGTTTCACGTATTGTACCTGTATGCGCATGGTTATGAGATTTGGACGTGTACCATACAACACATCTTTTGCCGTGCCCGGAGTCGCAATGAACTAGCAGGAGGTTGGTTGTTAAGGTAAGTGACCTCGAAGGTAAAGACAAAAGTTGCGGTCACTAGACTCAGCATGAGGCGATGTTTTCCTATTAAACCGTACGTGCATGCGGAGGTCCACCAGTAAGCCGAGCTTTCCACCCTCACGAGGCTCAAGCACTCAATTTGTGTAGGCTGAAAAGGCAAACATATCTAACTAGCCAATAGTTCTGAGCAAGCCTCTGCTCAAGGGCCCTGAACTTCATATATGGCTCTAGCTACCTTTCATAGGTAATTTCAACTACTGCATATAGTATCGGTCCTAGTTGCGCGCAATTGCTAGACGAACGCTATGTTTGCCAGCCACCATCTTGGAACCTGTGCTGTAGACTCTCGTCTATGACATGAACATAGATGCTCATTGAACGCGATTGCTCGCAGTTGTGAGCTTCTCTTATTCACGGGGCGGGTTTCACACTTGGCTGAAGTGAGAGGCCGTATACACCTCGGTTCATGTATCACGAGCTATTAAGGAACATGATACCTCGAGAAAATTATTTTTGATAGAAGATCTGAACTGAACGCAGCCCGCATTTCATGTAGTATAGGTGTTCTGACGTAGCACTGGGTGACTCCCCGCGGCGGTGAGATGGACAGTTGGTCAGATGGACAGCGGACAGATTTCGGATACCTGCTTCCGACCCGTAATCTGGCCCATCCCTGTATAATGGGTTTCCCGCAGGCGAGATCTTGGTCAGACCTTGGTCAGAATTACAGCTTGCGATACCTTCAACGACGTTACGTTTTCAGCATCCTGGACATACTTGATACTTGGAAATGTGTAAAACCTTCTCAAAGTCGCCGGGGATGTTGTTTGCCCCAACATCACCGATGATTTGTTTCGTTTCTATTGCTCTTAGGTTCACAAACATCACCTAAGATAAGTTGAGGGATCCTATCGATAATTTAAACGTATTTGGTTCATACAACGATTAGTTTGGTGACTTTGAATATCTGGCTCACTTGTCAGTACATATATGCGTCAAAATTAGGCAGTTTGCGAAGCACAAACGTGAAGCAAGGTGGGTAGGAGTCATTCAGAAGTAGACCCTGAGTGTCTGGCCACCATCTGGCCATCTGTGGAGGGGGTACCCCCCCTTCCACAGATGGTCAGACACGGTCAGCCGTGGTCAGATGGGAGAATCTGACCAGACCCCCTCGACTCGATTTTGATCGGGTGAGCCTGGTTTCCGTGGAACATCATTACATCCGGGTGACTGACCAACATTTATCTGGCCAACTGGCCATCTCACCGCCACGGGGAGTCACCCACTGTCTCTAATTATCCAATAAATAGAAGGGTGTCTGACCGAGATAAAAGTGTGGGCTGTGTCTTCCACCAGTCATGTGCCAATGTTCGACCTCGGCTCAAGCACCTTGTGTCTGGACTACGGAAGTTAACATGTTTCATTAGACTACCAACCTCGACGCCATATCCTAAACCATCACATCAACGTATCGCGGGACTCGACATAAGAGAAAGTCAAATAAGGAAGTGTGTATGGGCACTTTTGGAGCGTCAACATATCGCTAAGAGCCAACTATGAGAATATACCAAGATCGGTCAATTGTTGATTAGCCCAAAGCGCTTTTGATTAAAATATGATCCAAGGGGGTATACCTGTTATAAATTTAGCTTATACACACAAGCTACAAGGTGATGCGAGCTAACGCTCAAGCCAGCTCAGGACATATCCATCAACGAGTTTCATTGCCGTTGAGCATTGGATTCAGGAATAACGATTTCAACTTCAACGATACTCGACCAAGCCGAGTTAACGTTCAAATAAAAGCTCAAGCTCTCGTGGTTGCCTAGTAGTATTGGTCTCCGCCAGAGAGACATTGGATATAAGTAGCTCCAACCAATTGCAGAATTATTTTCTCAAAGTTGACCTTGTAGAAGTATTTGAAGTGGCAGAGCTGTGAACGCTCGTCTCCCGCACGCGACCGTCAATCTGCTGTTTTAGACTAACCTCTTTTTGACTCTTCGAGGGGGAAAAGAAGCAAATCACAAAGCACACGCATACAGCCGCATTAACTGAGGTTTGTGGCCAATGAAGACGAGCACGCATCTGCATGTGAGCCTTCGGATAAAGCACATGACCAGTGTCTAATGCAAATCGACAGGGCCGTAAGTTTTATACGTGTAGTACGACGAACACTGCACAAGTACCCACAAGTTTTGGCACCGGTAACTGCAATAAGTAGCCTCCCGACAGCCTCTACACGCAAATGGTACACCCCCTAATGCCGTTGGGTGCGGGCACCGTGGGTACGAGCAAGGCACAGAACAGCCGTCTAGGCAATTTGAAACAAGAGAGGATCCAAGTTTCGTCCAGACAGCGCGGCATTTTGAGATGTAAGTCCGCGTAAATCGATCTCCATTGTACATGTGACAATGCTCTTCAAAGTGTTGAGCGGCTCTCAGCCAGTCCGTATGGGAGTCCTGTAAGGCTTTGATGTCAAGTGAATCAAACCTTGACAGGAAATTGCCGAATTCATCAATTGCCTTCAGTTGATCGTTAAATATAATCTCCAGGGAGCCTTGTTCTTTAGCACCAAGTCAGTGCGTGCAAACATAATGCTATATACCATATACCTGACACTCACGTATTGGATCCAGGGTGCCGTAGTTGCGCGGCAGAGGAAACATGAGTGTTCGGGCGAGTAGGCCGAGAATGTTGAGGTCTAAAACCCCATTGAGAAGGGGAATGGCCGCAGTGTGCATGGGCATGACTTCAGGGACAGATGCTGTGCTCCTGCGCATCCTACGTATCCTGCTTAGACACATTCAACGTAGTATAACCATACTCCACGTACATAGTATACAGGAGAAGCACTCCTGGGAACTGTACAACCTCCCTAAGTCGTTCGTACGTCAAGGGTTGGTTATCCTCTGCGGGGTCCAATGTCCTCCATAACCGACTGATCGAAGCCTGGAGCAATAGAACCATTAAACTCGGTTGGCTATTATCTGAGCAATACGTTGCCCAGAGACATAAGTCGAATGCTAGCTTCAGAGACAGAGAGCCAGCAAACATTCTTGTAGCAACGGCCGTGATTACGAGTTCCGAGTCCCGTTCATCGGTTTGCCCCAGGTAGTAACCACGAGTCGTTCCTGTTATTTTTCTATGCCTCGTACCGCAGGTTTCGGCCATGAATTCAACTATGGCTTGTTCATCATTGTATATGAATTCTCCCGCTGAAAATCGGCATGCTAGATCACCAACCATGGATGCTATCGTCGCTTCACTGTGGAAGGGAACAAATCGCATCAAGTCACGTTATGAGACAAACCATCGCCAACTTACGTTGACATATCCCCAAATATAAGATGCGTCCACGTTGGAAGTAGTAGAAAAGACCACCCGCCCCAGAGTTTAGAGTGAGCGCAGCGATTGAACAGAAAGCGGTTGCGTGCTCCGGACAGGAGTTTTATTAAGGTTACCGATTTGGCCACGTTTATAACGGGATCTAACAAGGGCTCAGAGTCATCCCTGATTCGATCCGAAAGAGCAGCAACAGCGAATCTTGCGATCGTCAAACTGTGATCGTCGCACGATATGGCTTCGTCGATGAACCCACATATGGCCTCGAGTACAACTAGTGTTGCGACGTGGATACAAGTGACTATTATTCTGAGACACAAAACACAGAATTCATCATCCAAGATCTAACCAGATAAACGCGTCAAGTTAAACGTATTATTGTTCGCGGATTAGCAACATACAGAACAATGTTCACTTGTTTCTTGAAGCAATCTTATGCATGCCGAGGCTAAGTTACGGTTGCAAAAAACCGCTACTTCTGTGGGTACCTCTGCTGCTGTCAAGACAGCTCGAAGTAGTTCAATCGAAACTGGAGCTCCCGAAACGATAACATTAACAGCTTGATTGATGCTGAAAGATACTGTTGTTGTAGGGTTTGACATTTCGACTAAGGAAGCTAAGGTAGATGCCGAACAACAGGATGAGTCGAGCGAAGAGCTACAAGACGGGTTGAGTAAAAGCAGGCCTTCACAGCCGGTGCAGCGGTCGCAGAGTTTGGCCCTGGAGAACAATAGGCGCCGGTCCCGACTCCCCATATTGCGGGCAAGAGCCACGTGACCATCTATTTTTTATACTCATCGTGTACTTATCACCCGCGAGTCGCGACATAAACACAAAAGCTGAAACATTCAGTTCATAGCGTGGAAGTACAAGTCAACCGAAAGCGTGGGCGAGAAATATAATTTGAGAGATGCTCGAGGACAGTGTTCATATATCAGATAACTACCTTAGCGTTTTACCAGAGCAAGGGATAATGGTTCAGTGCATGTCTCAGTGGCCTTGACCTAATGGGTGTAATTCAGCTGCGTGAGAGCACAAAGTACTGGCATGACGAAGATTTACTGCCTAAACGAGGGGAAAAACTGTATCCGTACGTCGAACATCCCATGGATGCCTGATGTGATCCTGCTAGGTCAAAAGCTCCACACCGGTCTATCGAAATGCAACGCGCTGTAGAGATTTGGTAAACCCCAAGTCACTTCTCTCACCTATATACGTACTAGTACATACAAAAGCTTCTTGCTTATCGGTTTCAGTCTGGGAACTAGGTACGGTGATGCATAGCCACATGATCATCACAAAGGCAACGCTGGCCTTATCTGACCCAACCCAAGGGGGTGTAGAAAAAAAATTCCTCGACCCGAGGTTGGGGGGGGGGGGGGGGGTGGTCCCCCATGTCTTGGCATCAAGTGTTTTTTCTGCGAAGCTCGGTGACGCACCACTTGCCGGAAATGTACATAGACTGTGTCTATATTGGTCCCGTTACCATAATCTGAGTTTACCACCAACGAAGTAAAAAGGCGAAAGTTGCTCTGGGCACTGTTCAAACGGCGCTAAGAAGCGCCAATAATAGTCCCCTTAGTCTCCTGTTCGTCCGGCGTGCTTAGGTCACGCACCAATCGAGAAAAGGGCTTGGATTTGGGACTTTCACAAATATATGATTTTCGTATTCACTTTTGTGGATACCACATTTAGACGATGACACACTCACCCTTTCGAGTAGGTGGTGCCGTTATCTGACCAAAACTGGAAATGGGGGGGCCCCTCCATCAAATATTTTTCAACCTCGGGTCGGGGATTTTTTTTTGACACCCCCTTGACCCAACCCTTGGTGTACGTCAAACTCTTCAACATCTCGGCGTCAATGTCTTGTTGAATCCTCTCTTGAAAGTCCCTGCGCATCGAAAAAACTAGTTTTGTTGTGCATCCAACGTCCTTAATACCTTCTATTGCACCATCCTCGCTCTATTATAAATATATCATGAACTTCATCAAAAAAACTGCGAGTTTCGAAGAAAGGGAACAATGCGACTGATCTATCCTCTGGTCACTTTGAGCTTGCGGCTGAGGTTACATTTGTTGGCACCGCTGGATGTGGCAAGACGTCGCTGCTTTTGACTGGCATACGAAACGAAGGCCCGGCAAGTGCATCGACCTTACGCTCGTTATTAATCATGAATTACCTTTAAAGAACGTGTTAGGATAATTTTGGTTGTGGCACGGTTATCTGGGAGAGTTATTCCGGCACCTTTACCAGCCCCTCACATACCGTTCACTTGAACGTCTGAGATACTCCGGGCATGGAAGACTACACGGATAGAAGAGTGCTTGGATATACAGTAGGGTGAGCCTCAAAGGGTTTCTACGCATCAGACTGAATAGTCGCCAGTATGAGCAAGAACGACATTATTATTTTATTAACTCTTAAAGCTCTGTGGACGTGGGAAAGTGAGGTAAGGCTTAGTCACAATAGAACGGGCTCTGATTGGCTCAAAAAAAAGCGCTGAAGCCACAGCCACTCACCTGAAGGTGTGCACGAAGGAAAGGGACATGTACGTACACGTACCCATAGACAGATAAAAAGGAACATATAAATGAGGAAATAAGACATATAGATAAGTAAAGAAGACATATTTGTGAGTAGGACAATAGTGTGAACAAGCATTTACGGGCCCAAAAGCAGCCTAAAAGTATTTCTTTTGCACTTGGACACACTAACTTCAGTGTTTCTTGCCCAAAACTCAACGGATTTCATAGCACCTGATGTCATTAGAAAGCTCTCGGCGGCGCGCATGTATTTTATTAGGTAAGCGAGATAATTAAACTATGGTAACGCGCACTCACGGCGCTCCGAAGGACTAAACTCGGCACCTGTTTCCCAACTCAACTTTGGGAGGGCCTGGAGGTGGTGTGGAGCAAAGTATTGTGATGAATAGCGAATATGAAAGAGTTCATCAGGTTGTGTATGAGGAGCTATGTAAGAGATACACATTAGCTATAGATCTTCACCCAAGGATGAAACCTAGACATGGGGGGGTATATGCGTCATATGATATCTATAGAGGTAGTGAGGCTCTTGGATGTGCAAACAAGTGCATATACGCAGGTACCTGTGCTACGTGTTGTGGAACAGAGGTAAAAGAGTGACATATGATTGGTGACAGAGCATGGTGCGGGAAAACAGTTGACAATAATGTAGGAAGATGAAGTAAGGAGGGGGGTGAGCAGGAGTGAAAAGTGTCAAGAAATGGGATGCAAATACTCAACAATGGGGAGATGAGGGTGATTGAAGTGAACAAGTGTATTTCCAGCTACATTTAAGCACGGACAAGGTATATATATAGATATATATATGTGCTCGAACGCTCATGATTAGGTTGAATGTGGTAACCTGACACTTTAAAGCAGACTAGCTATTCTTCAGCCTATATATTCAAGTATTTATAAGACCTCTGGGGAGCATAGCAGCTACTATGGATAGAATCATATTGTGAGCACATGCAGCGGAGCTGGCAGAGCTGCCTGTGCGATACTGGGCGGGGGAAACACCAACGCGCTGAGTCGCATGGCGCACGCCGTGGCACGTTCCACTCACGCTCGACTACAATCATATCGTGTCAGCACCCGATGTTGCACGTCATTTTACCTTCCCACCTACCACCCCCTTCGACGCGCCCGGTTGGCTTGCATAGACGAGCGCTCCTGACCCGTGAGTCGCGCTCGCGGTTCGGGATATCTGGCCGCGCTTGCCCTACCCATGACAGGGTTTGCGTTCCCAACCTTGCCAGTGTCTAAGCCGGCCGACGGGATGTGCCAAAGGCTGCGCATGAAGCGGCAGCGCCCAGCTCAGTATATGCTTAGCTCAAGCCAGCATATACTAAAGAGACTAACATGTTCTGCCGGTGTTTAAGCAGTCATTAAAATATATCATTATGGTCTGTTCACTACGTGGGGAGCGCTTGAGGCGCGAAGCGCCGGCCCGCCGCAGGCGCGACGCGAAGCCAAAGCGGCGAGCTTGCGAGCCGCGTGGCAAGCTAGTCATTGTAATGTTCGAAATAGGTCGACAGTATAGCATAGAAGAACTAAGCGAACACATCCTGCCAGAAATCCAGCGTTTTTGTCCAACCGCGCCAAAGCTTCTTGTCGGTTGCCAGCTGGACAGTCGTGATTATGACAACGAACATTGGATCCAATTAGTCGGTCTCCCAATCACGTACCAGCAAGTAAGCAGCAGCTCACAGCAGCTCCAAAAAATCCTTCGTAACTCACATTATGACGTAGGGAATTGAGGCAGCAAAGAGAATTGGCGGGTGGGGATATGTAGAATGCAGCGCTGAGACCCGAGTTGGGGTAGCTGAACTATTCGAGGCGATATTCCAGATGGCGGTGGTGATTAAGACGCAACCCCAATCCAAACGTGGAGCCACCAATCCGTTGATACCATTCTTTCAAATTTTGCCAGACCCGACGTCAGCACCTAAGGAGGGTATAGCCCCTATGCCTCTAGGAGAGTGGATTCAACGTTATGGATCGCCCCAGTCATTAGCCAACCAAACTCTCACAAGGATGAACAACGCGAGGCGACCTAACAATCTCACGTCTGAAGGTCGGTGGGATACAGGATATATGGCTGATCTTTTACTGGGTTTCTTATGTCTTTGACTTCATAGGTGACGAGGGAGTACTACCACGACCTAACAATATCGTCGACGACGGCTCACCGAGACCGATGAACTTAGCCTCTCAAGGTAAACGTGTCGCCTGTACTATATGGCGTGATGCTTGACCTAGATTCACAGACGATGATATCCTGCCACGGGGAAATAACATCTCTTCTCCATTCGGAGTGATCGATTCTGACATACCGCCGCGGGCTAATAATTTGGTATCGGAAGGTGAGCTTCTATCTACTGCACTACTTTGTAGCACACGTCTGATGTTAAACGAGAATGTGACACTCCTCGACCGCGAAATATTGAGAGTTAGGGTAACATATGAATCGGTAAAGCCAATTAGCAACTTCTATGGCAATGTTTTTGATCGCTGCATTCTACCTGGATCTCGCCTTTCACGCACTGTACCTGTATGCGCACGATAACGAACTAGATTTTAGACACCTACCATACAAAATATCTTCTGCCATACTCCAGAGCCGCAATGAACCAATAGGAGTTCAGTTGTTGGGGCAAGTGACCTCAATTAAAGTAAAGACAAATGGCTGCATCGCCGGACTCGGCACATGAGCTCAATATATGCGGAACTAAATCAAGCGATCGTTAGTCGTTACAACGTTACCAAGCATCGCGTCCAATATAGCTTCAAGAAGTCTACGTGGGCTTTCTACAGTGTATAATGGCGAGCCCACCGGCGAGATTAGGAGCTAGCAGTAGATTTACAGAGTCCGCCAACTGGATGTTTCAGAGCGCTCGTCCGTCTTGGCCACCTCTGTGAGAGATATGATTAAATGTCATTTAACGAAAGAAGTAGTCAGAACACTATCATATCAATGGATCTCTCCATCATCCTCAGGCTCCTAGGAGTCCCGATATCCAACAGCCGTTTGATTGCATGGTGGCTTCAAAGATGTTTTTGCGTGGCTACTTGGTCCATGCGTAGCTTATGGGGTCGAAGAGCTGACGAAGTTTGAGTCCTTCTCAAGCTGGAACGTAAGAGTAGGAGGATCCGCATAGTATTGCGTTCGCCTGTTTGACCTAAATAGCCTCTTTTGTGAGTGTCGTATCCGAACGCTTCCTCCCCCAAGACGACAGAGTGAATCGATGGTTGACCGACTGAACAGAGTCTTACTCGTCAGCAAAGCGTGTTTACTGGCTCCTGGGAGGTCTAGTTGAATAGGCAAGTATGCTATCTGTTGAGGGGAGCATGCTAGGGCGGAGGTACTCCGCGAGTAGCAAGGCTGGTAAACCGAACGTATGTAGTTAGGTCAAGGCAGACTTGGCTACTGTCCAGGTAGTAAGTGCTTTCCTTCAATTTACGCTGCCTGGCGCAGCTCACAGATCCCGATTTGAGACTGAGTTCACCTCGGTGATTCGTCAACACGCCTCTATGGCCCAATCAAACCATTGACAGCTGGAGCGAGTTCACTTATGCGAAAAGGAGGTCCAAGCTACCTTTCGCGTCTTGAACGAGAAGCCTAAGTGTCAGGATGTTTCTCAGGCGGGATCGCCTGGCATTTCTGGACGATGTCACCGCGCATACAATCATGTAATGATCACGTGACGATAGTTTTGATCAACCTAGTGACCGGCCTGTCCTAAAAGCCAAATAAGGAGGTGTGTATGCAAGGGACCCCCAGAACCTAAGCGCCGGTCGTGGGGGCTCTGGGTGGGTGGGGTGCTTCTGGATTAGATTACAGATTAGATTTCACCACTTGCCAAAAACAAACATTCTCAAGTTGGGCAATTTTTGTGGATAAAATCGGCACGACATGCCCACAGGTGATGCAGAATGTCTCTGCCAGTAATTTGGGGTTCTCAGTCTCACCGTTCCCTCGCTGGCGTACAGGAGAGATACGTCGTTGTTAGCCTAGTCCAAAACAGGGAAGTTACGTGTGCAAATGCATCAGGCACATGACCAGATTGCATATCTTATCACCCCTTTTTAGGTAGGGGTGGGTGGGTCGTTATCTGCACAAAATTGAGCCCCCACGTCCGGCGCTTAGGTTCTGGGGGTCCCTTGTGTGTATGAGCACTTTTGGAGCTTCAACACCTCGTTAAAATCCAATTAAGAAAATATAGTATCCAACAAAGCTCAACCAAAAAACGAAAGCGAGAAGTGAAAGGGGGTGTAGGATAAGGAACGCGAGCCAAAAGTCATGTCAAAGAGGAAGATGAGGAGGAATATTCTAGTTCCATGACTGTTTCATAGTCCAAAGCATCGCAAAGCCCTCATGTCTAGTACCACCTCATCGCAGCTACCAATCCACCAGCCGCCACAGCGACCAATATGCCCAGTCCGGGCACAACAGCATTCACACCAACCCCGCTGACACTACCAAAACTCGTGCTCCCCAGAGGTGCGCCAAACACCCCACCCCGTCCGTTGGACGTCTCGAGCACGTGCTGATCGATCGTCGCCGTATGCCTGACCTTGGTTAGGAACGATGTCTCGAACGATACCGTCGCTGACGGGTCAGGCGACGAGTTCTTGAGCGCTTCGTCGGTCAAAAAGACCAG
The DNA here is from genome assembly GCA_019616345.1 of Ceratobasidium sp. 395. Taxonomy (NCBI): domain Eukaryota; kingdom Fungi; phylum Basidiomycota; class Agaricomycetes; order Cantharellales; family Ceratobasidiaceae; genus Ceratobasidium; species Ceratobasidium sp. 395. The sequence continues at coordinate 19,997 of WSTH01000564.1, forward strand.
CGCGAGTGAGGGCGCTTTGACGGGTATCGCGCACGACCCGTTTTCGCATGTGATGGTCTGGATGACTTCCTCGTTCTTGAGTCGGCCGTCGGACTCGAAGTGGTTGCCGAGTGTTTGACCGGCCCAGCTATATGCATTTTTTATCAGTATCTAACGTGCATATATGCAGGAAATAAAAGTCGTACGTCATGTTCCCCTTGAAGCTCACGCTTGGCGCAGAGAAGTACTTCACCCGCACTTGCTGTGGCGCATTGCCCTGTACGTTGATCCTTGCAGTAAGATCATGTCCACCGTTCGCATCGTCGACATAGTTGATCAACAACACGCGCGTCGGCACACCGTTTTCGTAGACTGCGTAGCCGGGAGTAAGGTTCTCGCCCTCGTTCGCGTTCAGGTCCACGACTTGCGCTTGTCCGCTCTTGCCGAACAGCTCGGCCACGATCAGCGTAGAGTAGTACACAGACCCAGTCGTCCACTGGCGGAAGGTCGACTGGTTGGTCGGGGGAGGGGTAAAAGGGTTGTAGTAGTCGCCCTGACCACCGACGTGCAGCAGCGTGGTGGAGAAGTTGTTCGTCGCGAGCTTGAGCGCCCAGTCTACGGCCCACAAGCCAGCTCCAAATGAGTCGGAAATGCCAGGGAAGCCACCGCATGCACCAGTGTTTGTCTCGAGCATGTACAAAGGCTTGCCTGCCGCCTGGACGGTGCGCGAAAACTCGGTGTACTCAGAGGCGTGCTGGGTGAGCAGTCGATGGGACAAGAAGTTCTGGAAGATCTCCTGCGGGATACGGATCTCGCCAGTTCCGCAATTGTCTAGTCAAGGGAACAAGTTAGACAAAAGACGTAAATACGAGAGAAATGAATACGAACTGTTCGGATACCGCTGGATAGTCACGATCTTGAGTTCATTCGCAAACCGTTGAAAATACCCGGCGTCTGCCAACGCCTGATTCGACCACAGCGACTCGCTATTCGCGCAACACGTGCTAGGCCCCATCAGGATCTGCTTGTTCGTGTATCCAGGGTTCGAAGCAAGCGCGTTGGCCACACCACCCCATTCGCTCATGTACTGGTCAAACGTGTAGGGATTGGGCCGCTTGTCGTGTCCCGGTCGATCGTACAAGTCCGGTTCGTTGCCCAGCGCCATACCCTTCAAGTTGTCCCCCAATGTTTGCTCGGCAAGCGCGGCGTAGAGGACTGCGTTGCTGGGGTCTTTGAAGTTGTCAAAGTTTAGACCCTGATGCCCGAGCGCTCAGTTGTTCAGTTCGGGGCTTGGCACGCCGATCAAAGTTAAATGGCGTGGGACTCACGAGGAAGATCTCAGTCTTGACGAGTTTGGCAACGTTGCCGAGCATGACTACCAGGTCGGGCGAGAACTCCACGTGCGGCGTCCAGGTGGTGGTGTCGGACGTGGCTGTCTTTACGAGGATCTTGCCGTCCGGAAGACCCTCGGGGCGCAGAATCGCCTTTTCTTGAGCTGAAAAAAAATATTGTTAGCGTTGTTTGCCAAGGAATGGTGGGAAGAACGTACTGTTTCCGCCGACTCTGACACGCACCTTCCCTGCGCGGTTCGCAACATTTTGCATATGGTTGAGGAAAGGAACCGCGAGGATAGACGAGTTGGTGCCAATCGCACGATTCGCCACTGACAACTCGATAGAAAAACCGAGGTAGGAGCCGTCCTGCTTGATAGACAACCCAGGCAGACCGCCTTGGGGGAGCTATGTATGCTGAATCAGCGTCGTGTTTCAAGTCGCGCTGAATAAAACTCACGTTGATCGTAAAGTCCCGGTTGAGGTTACCAGGAGGCGCCGGCGGGTCGAGTACGGTTGGATCGTACGCGGCGCTACCGGTGTACTCGGACGCGGGTGACGACGCGGTGGCGGTGGCCTGCATCTCATTCGGATC
>WSTH01000565.1:0-21858 GCA_019616345.1 Ceratobasidium sp. 395
CAGACGAGCCTTCGTGCTCGCATGAAGCACGGGACTGCTGGCCTTGCTGGGACGCTGTCTGTACTTTTGGGTGCATTCGGAACCCGCTTGGTTGACAACCCGTAGAACGGAAAACTGACGGGCCATTGTATGTACTAAAAATCCAACAAAACAGCGCTCACACTTGCTCCAAGTAATCAAGGTTGAGTTATATTCACTAACTAGTTGCAGTACTAAGTAAAGGTCCATGTTCGTAACATTCCAAAAATTCAGAAAGGTCCGTGCGTGATCGGGAATGAGGGATGAAAACAAAAGGGGAGAAGACGATGCAGCCTAGAATACAGTTTGTTTTGCAACATGGTTTCGCCAAGCCAAGTCCGTGGTAGAAATGCGTGAGTCGAGAGCAGAAGAATCGTGTGTCGCATTCGTAAGGAGACGGATCGAGTCATGAATTGGGAAGAATTTAGTTGATGGCGAAAGTGCGAACGTTAGGGGCAGTGGCGCAGGCGATGGAGGTGTAGCGCGAGGTTGCAGCGGCGTTGCCAGCGGCACCTTCGTAGCCATACAAGCCCTCAGTGCACCCAGTGTCGTCACCTTGGATGAGCGAGCCGTCGCCAAAGGTTGCTCCAGACTAGAGAGTAAGTTAGTAAAGAGTATGAGCGGGTGAGTGTAAGTAGAACACACCCAGTAGTAGTCAGAACCCTTTTGCAAGAAGCTCTGAGCAAACTGGCCCGAATCGTCGGAGTAGTAACAGTCCTTCAGCAACAACTTGTAGGTCGTGCCAGGGTTATAGCTCGGGACCTCGAGACACTTCTTGTACTGGGGCACATAAATGTGTCCTACAACGACCATCAGATACAGCCCACGTTCGAAAAAAACATGTAAAGAACTCACCAACATATGGCCCCTTACCGCTATTCGGCCATTTGGTAAAGTTGGGTGTGCACGCCTGGAACTCGACCTTTAACCCTCCGGGTCCCGGGCCGTAGTTGACGATATGTTCCCCGTCCGAGGCCGCGATCGTAAACTGTTGCTGCCCGGGGCCAGTGAGGTAACCCGACTTCATCTTGGTACACTTCTCGATGGGGACATCGCGTTTGTCGAGCGCAACATGCTCGACAGGGGCTGCGAGAGCAACACCGGTAGCGGCGAGGAGAACAGCGAGGGATCGGAACTGCATTTGTCGTAAAAAGGGCAAAGTCGTAAGAGGAAGAAAAGGTGGATAAGAGGGGAATGACTCGGAGCAGGGAGCAGACTCCAGCCCGTTTTATAGTGGCGCGGCTCGGGGAGATCCCGTGTGAGGTCAGATCCGGCGATGGCTTCCGACACGTCGGGGCGACCGAACCCATTCGTTCGACGCCCAAAATACTCATCTCACCCGCCTTCTGGGCTCTTCCACGCCTTACTGAGCGTCCTCAATTCCAGATAATATGAGGCCTTTGTATGGTAGCACTCTATTGGAAACGGTCTAATTCCTATAGATTGATCTAGAATTGAGGACGCCCACTGTGCCCTCTTACCCCCGGTCTTACGGCTGCCGAGCCCCACCGCCCCAGCGTCCACGCAGAGAGGATGGGGAGATGGGGAGGATGTATGCGTCATGGGCACCGCACACATGACAATAACCAATTCCCGAAATGAGATGTCACCCCACATCTCATTTGGGACCTGGAAGTTACCCGATATGGAAATGTGTATCGCAAGTCCAATCACATTTCGGCACAAACATCGGGTCAGATGCCTGGAATCTTCCGTGTGATTGTCCTATTGCAGGCACTTGAGCGATCTATCTGTGCTTCTAGCCAGCTGTAGTGAATAGGAATACGTCAAAGTATTTGATCGAACGGACCAGGGGTGGTTCGAGCCCCCTAGGAAACTTGAATTCCAGCCAATAGCAAATGTCGGCTTCAATCGTGAAAATGACCATTACATTTGCTTATCGTTCTTCATGAATTATCTTCAGGCTTGCGTAAATGACAATACACGAAAAACGAATTGGATGGACAAGGGGTGATTTGAACACCCAGAGGTTCGAACTCCTTCTCAGCCGAAGCTGATTAGCCTGTGACCGTACTTCACTACTTGCCCGCTTTACCACCATTTTATTAAAATATTGTGCATTTTGGTTCTTTAGTTTTTACGGTGACCGTTAGCGGGAAGGTCGGACAGAACGCTCAGCAAGAATGTACTCAAGGAAGGTGGAGTGCATATACGCGAGAGATGGGTGGAGTAAGACTCAACAAGTCGCGTATTCGGACATGTAATCGTACACAACGTTCCCCGCAGCACGAGCAACTCCGGCTATAACGGATATGACGAAAGGCATGCCATCATTGCCCTACACGCGTGAGATGATCGACCCATAAGAGCTTGAAGGATACAGTAACTAAGTACAGTACTACAACTTTCAACGCACACGGGTAACATAATGCGTTTAAAAAAGGCGATTAACAAGGCATGGACAAGGGGTGATTCGAACACCCTAGGAGAATTGAACTCCACCAGTCCAAACTGGTTCAACCTGAATTGTGACCACTTCACTACTTGCCCTAATTAAATATCTTTTACTCGTCAATCATGTTTGGATTCCAACTACCTTCAGCTTCTGTCACCCGCATACACTCCACCTTCCTGGAATCCTTTCGCTTAACCTTCTTTCGGTGTGTCAGCTATTGGAAGTTGGAGCAGCCAGCTGACTCGGCAGAACAAGCATATTTCCTAATCCCACTCGACCTTCCCCGCAGCACCAGCACCAACACCTCCGATGACAACGGGCAGTGACGCAAAAACATGATATCATTACTCTCTACACATGGTACTACCCGATCCACATGGTTTTACAAAGCAGCAGCACACAAACCAGATATCTTCGTATGATACATACAATAAAATCCAAACGAAAAGATACACTTAAATACAAGAAAAAAGACATCAAAATTTACTTATTCCTCATTTTCATCTTCTCCGTGGGCGCTAAACGTCGTCGTTTTCGCCATCCCGGGTCGAGCTGCGAAGCTTGCGCAGAGATCCACGATATCTGGATGGCTGAGCACACGACTGCGTATTCGGACGGACGGGGGTGGCGTTGGGTTTGCTGACGACGACGATGGTACAGGCGCGAGCCAAGAGGAAGATAGCGAACGTGGGGGCGAGGCCGGGAATCGTTGAGGTTGAGGCTCGGAGGCGGGTGGCGGGGTCATGCGCACAAGCGGGCTGGAAAGACCCCGATGGTGTCGTCGTGGAGAGGACGTGATCGGTCGGGCGTTCCATTCGTTTGCAGGCGTGCCAAAGTCTAAGCCGAGGCTGCTCATCGGCATATCTTGAATCGGTTGCTCGTCGGGTCGGTCATCCTGCCCCTCCTCTTGTTCTCGTTCGCCCTCTGCAGCAAGTTCCTGACCCGCCATCCGCCCGGACGCGACTTCCAACCCGTCCCCGCGCACAACACTCGCTCCATCCGCATTGGTATTCATCTCTTCCGCCAAATTCTCCTCCGCGTCCGATCCAAGTCCCAAATCCGACTCTGGCCGCGCCGACTGTTGAGTCGGGGTCGCAGCCGATCGTTTGCTGTCCAGCTCCTGGATGAACGACCGGACGTTTTGGAATGCCCGACGTGTAGCGGGGAGGAATGGGAACATTTGGAAAACGTGGACCTGTGTTTAAGACGACTCTTTAGCAGCTGAAACCCTCGTCCGGGAGAAAAAGGGACTCACCGCGTCCTCGAATAGCTCGTGTCGTACGTCTACCCCGGCTAGTGTCGCCTTGTGCGCAAGCAGCATAATCTCGTCCCTCAGTACCTCTGAGTCTCCCGACTGTATGAGCAACGGCGGCAGACCCTACGCAAAACACACAACATCAGAACCGGCACTCGTCATTCCAGGAGCGCACTCACCTTGAAATCACCAAACAACGGACTAGCATACGGGTGCGTAACATACTGCTTCATTCCCTCCCCCCACCCGAGATAACAAGCTACCGGATTGAGAGGATCATCCGCGTCCGGACGAGGCACAACATCAAACGCCGCATTCGAGTCCCAAGAATCACACGACATCGTCAAGTCTACATGGTTTCCATCTCAGTACCCCTCTCGATACGCAACAGGTTCAAGGTCGAGACTCACCGACCCAAGGACTAAAGAGGATTGCACCGCTCGGGAGCTCGTACCCCTCGTCTCGTAGATACATCAGGAGCGCAAGGGTGAGTCCACCCCCTGCCGAGTCACCTGCGACGATGATCCGAGAAGGGGGGACGTGAAGTTCGTCTGTGAGTCTGCGGTATGCGTGGACTGCGTCGTGGAGTGCTCCGGGGAAGCGGGTCTCGGGTGCGAGTCGGTAGTTGACCGCTGCAAATGCCTGGTCAGAGGGACAGCATGAGATAACGCAATTGGACAGACGTACAGAACACTCGTGCATCGGCGTATTTGGATAGTGGTATCGTGATAAGCCGGTGGGTTGCTGCACTAAAGACGTAATACGCGCCGCCGTGCAAGTACAGCACCACCCTTTCTGGTATCCTATGATCTCCGCTCGACCCATTCAGCCTCTTGTGGTGCAACCACTGCCGATTCAGCCTCGTCCACAAGGCCTTGCCCACCACCCATTCGCCTGACAATTCTCTCGGTTCCTTCGGGGTTTCGGACTTGCTCCTCCCCCTCCCTCCATACTCGAGCTCATCAAACGGCGCTAGGAGCCCCCGCAGCTGGCGAGCTAATACCCGAAACGACACCGGCGTGACCAGCGCGTCGGCTGGCGGCGGGACCAGAGCTCCTATCTGCATTAGCAACCGGAGCATCGTCTATGGGGTTCGCACGCAAGGGTTAGTATATAGATTGAACTGCGCGGAACCGAACTTGGAACGCACAATATCTGTGAGCCTCGTGTGCCGTCCGACACCGCGCATGAAGCTCGATATGAGCGTCATCTCAATTCCCCATGATTTCTTGCGTGGTCCCCATATGTGGTGTGACACAAAGTCGGTCGCAAGGTCGGTCGCTGGTGATTGTAGTCGACGTCATAAGCTGGTGCACTTGGGGCTAGACAATTAGCTACTTACCTTTGGTCGCAAAGAACGAACCCAAGTACCAGAGGTCAGAAACACCTAGACGAGGGCCTCTGCTTATACGCGCAGAAAGCGCTGGGTCGACGCGCGCTGATGGCGGGCAAGCGCCTGACGGAGTCGCATAATGCGCCAACAACGCCGCCACCGTATCAGTCTCCTTCTCCCTTTCGCTCTTCCTCTCAGACTCGTACAACGGACAGTGAACCGTATGTGCGTGTACGTAGCGCTGGCGGCAAGTACACAGCAGAGGCTGTGTCGCGAACGGCCATGGCAGCAGCGAGAGCATGGCTTACGGGGATGGGGTCGAGCGTGCGAGGGTGAGGGTGGGGGCGGGGTCGTGGGTATATTATATTTATGAGAGGTGGTTGTGTGTTCGGACGCCGGGAGCGAGTCCTGTGACGACCATTGAAGGGACGGGGTGTTTTAAAAAGTGTAATCTAGTGTAGTAACAGTGGTGAGTTCATTTTCACGTGGATCCTTGCATCACTCTTCCAGCGCTTCTTTCCTCATCAAGTGACCTTCGTCTATAGTCTATCTGAAATCGCCGACCCGATTAGATCACGCATGTATTTATCCTTTTTCGGCATGCTTTTATTCATAGCTCATTGTGCTTGGCCTTGAGCCTCGCCTACTTTGCTTGAATATTCTTCTCTTTTGCATGGCTATCCGTTACAAACTGCGGCGCTTCGTGCATCGCCTTATCCTCTCGCGCATATACATTCCCACTGTCAGTGCACTGCGCCTGGGCGTCCCTGTAATTAATAATAACCTACCCCACGATGCTTTGTCCCCCCCTAAAACTGCCAGCGAAGCCAGTAGCTGTTCTTCCGGCCAGTCTGCCCCACTCGTCAATAAGTTTTGTGGCTGCTTCACTGGGTCTTCGTCGGAGACTTTCTTCTTATAAGCGCTCACTCATACGCGAAATATATGCTCACGTGTAGTACTAAACAATATATCAGATCCTAGGACTGTATGCGTTGCTGGGACGTTAAAAACACAATAAGGTCACTCCCGTTCCTTTTGACCTCTTTCGGCTCCCTCGCATCCGTCGACGCGCGATCTTCAACGCAAGTGCGGGGAAAGATATCAGAGAAGCAAGGTCCAGGGGTGTGGGGTACGGGAACGGGGGGGTGTATGAGCCACATCTGGGGTTGACTGGTCGACTAGTTGCTGTACGCCGGCTCGTATTGCTCGAACAAGTGCGCCTTGAGCAGCTTGTTTAGGCTGTATGAGCACTGTTTGTGTGATTTGAGCTCAACATTGGGGCTGAGCGTCCTATTTGCGGATGGCCATGCGCGCTAAACGCCCTGGATAAGCAAGAGGGCGTAAAGTGTTATCATAGCGAATGGGAGAGCTTGTACCTTGTCTCCGTCTTTCCAGGTCGACGATACTAGGGGTTCGACTTCTTCGGTTGTTGGTTCCTGCGAGGCTAGCTTACGACTCTGGACAACTACAATGCAGCATTGAACACGATGGAGAACCGACACTGCTTCGTTTTTGAGGGAATAATTGTCGGCGTTCTCGCTCACTAGACTTTAATACTAGGCAACAATGTATAGATATTCGAAATAGTAGGCGGTATCGGCGACAGGAAACCAACTTATTCGGCCATCATGCGTCAATCGAGATTCGAAGACTGAAGGGCGACCACAGAGATGTTCTATCGATCTTTGTGTTCTCGATTTCCATGTAGACGATCGTGTATGCGTGCTGATCGCCTTCTTTAGGGTCGTGGCTTGCGGGCAAGGTGACGATTAGTGCTGAAAAAATCGCATTCATACTAAAATAGAGCAAAATGACGGTTTCATTTGGACGAATCCTCTAACAATTATCGATTGTTTTGTTAGACTAGAGCCTAGTAGACTTCACTGGTTTGGGTATGTTCCTCATATTGCTGACCTTATGCGTTATCTAGATCTGGGCCATTCCCCTCGACCAGAACCCAGCTAGTCCCACATCCAGCCCACACACCCAGAACCTTAGCCTCGCCCCTCTGATCTCCATTCCAAACGACCATCGGCTCCTGGACATCGTCGATATGTCCCAGTCCAAGATTACCATGCTCATTCCATCCCCATCCCCAGACATCGTCGTTCGTATGAAGGAGTACGTGTTCGCTTCCGCACGCAAGCCGGGGAAGGTCTGTGGAGGTAGGTGTGGGTAGCGAAGTAATAGAGCCGAATGGAACATCGGAGGGAGGACGGCCGAGTTGGCCATGATTCGAGCTTCCGCAAGAGTCGATACACCAAGTCATGCCACTATGATCCGTAGGATTGTTCGAGACAAAGAACGAGGTTGCCCAGGTGCTACCAATCTTTTGAACTCTGTCTGGGGACGTGGCTGGTTCGAGGAGAGGTTTGGGAATCTCAAGCTGCCCATGTCGCGATGATCCGAGCGGGGTGATTCGATTGGTAGAGTGGAGGATGAGCGAATGTTGTGATCCAGCAGCAAATTGAATTGATCGTTCTTCGTTAGAGTAAGTCAGGATTAACCTTGGTCGATCTAACTTGTTCGTAGTTTTTGATGCAACGCGCGAAGAGCCTCTAGCAGGCCGGTTTGAAGAGGTGACGGGTAGAGCACCTAGCTGGCCGTGCCTACACGCACCCCATCCGACTATAGCTGCCTCGGGCTCGGATCCTTCCGCCGCCAAAACGTCGAGCCGTGCTAGAACGTGGTGTTGTCCCGCCACGAGTTCTCGCACCTTTATACACCGAGGCCTACTAGATAACGCTTGTTGTAGGTCCACAACCGACGGATCAGACGGTACTGGCGGCAATGGGCCAGCCCCTCGATCTCCAAAGTCGTCTGCGCCAAACGAAAGCACGATGTCTGACAATGCGGGGTCGATAGAGGTAAGAATTACATAGCTTGTCTCCCAAGCCGCAGCAACGTTTGTAGGTTTGTACAACTGCGCATCAAGATCCCAACGTGTGAGATCAAACAAAAGCTTACGAAACACGGTTGTGGAGGGCAAGAACGCGAGTTGCCCACGCGACGAGTCTCCTGAAACCCAGAGCTCGTGGGTGTCGAGTAGCACGAGGGTATGGTTGGCTCCACAAGCAAGGCCGAGTACTTGCGATGTACCACTTGGAAGCGCAGGTAAAGTTTGCCCTTCGCCCCCGTCCTCGTGTGCAAAGGCAGCTGGCTGGAAGGTATGTTGGTCTTCGCAGTGGCCGGATCCTAGCTGCCCGCGAGCATTAGAACCCGCCGCATAGAGCCGTAACATATATAATAGTGGTTAAGCGCAGGCAGACAGTTTGACGTCAGCGTCACGTGATGGGACCTTACTTTAGCAGGCGCTTGGCGGGAACTTAAGAGTTCCACCAGCTCCAAGTCCGTACAACCCGAAAACACACACCGACAGCGCACGTTTGTCCCTAGTCAACAGTCTATTGGTTCTTACACCGCCGAATTGATTTGCAAGAGAGATTACTAGGGACATCACAGCCTGATTGCTAGCGCATGTCAGATATAGAGCTTACGCGCTCGGGTACAATGGCTGTCACTACTTCTGCCCTCGACGCTATCAATACTACCGAGCCTTTGGACATGGATCCTTCGAGAGACCCCCAGGATACTGAAATTCGAGTCCTGACGCTTAATTGTTGGTGAGTTGGTTGTGAGAGTCTTCTTAGTGTGGTCGTCTGACCTCTAATTCGCAGGGGATTGAAATATGTCTCCAAGGACCGAGTTAAACGCACAAGAGCAATCGGGGAAGAGATCGCGGCTTCAAACTACGATATCGTTGGTTTACAAGAGCTGTGGGTTAGGTCGGACTACGACTACATCAAGTCTAGGGTGAACCACAAGCTCCCATACTCCAAATACTTCCTGAGGTGAGCACAAAGAGATTGCACGTCTGTGGCGACACTCAAGCCAAGCTCAAACAGCGGCGCACTCGGGGCTGGTCTTGTCATTTTCTCCCGATTTCCCATCCTTTCTACCTCACTCCATCCCTACTCCCTCTGTGGCTCTCCACTCGATGTCGGTGGTGGCGACTGGTTCGTTGGCAAGGCCGTCGTGAGTGCTGTGATCCAACACCCCCTCCTGGGCGAGGTTGAAATCTTTAACACACATGTGAGTGTCTTTCATTCCATTCGCCGATCGCCAACGGGGTCATAACACTTCCACGCCCTCGCTACAGCTCTACGCCAAGGGTGGTGAATCACCGTCCCAGCCACAAATGGCCCACCGCCTTGTCAACACGTACGAGTTCTCCAGACGAGTTAATATCTCAACTTCACTCGGCCGACATGTACTCGCTGTTGGTGATTTCAACACCGTCTCGCGGTCGCCAGCCATGCAATTCATCTACACCATGACTGGCCTCCGGGATGCTTGGGGATCAACTCATGGGAGCTTTGTCTTACCTCAAGCAGATGGTGTCCATTCGCCTCATCATGCTGTCGTGGATCGAGGTGTCACGGCCGATTCGCCGCTGAACTCGTATTCTAAGGGCAAGGTGAGTTGATACCGTCCCAGACATGATCGGCGTACCGATTTGTTGATGATTGTTTAGGTGTTCGATGACCATGCTCGCAAATGGCTCGGCAAACGTCTGGACTACATTCTCTTCCGCCCACCCCATTCTTCTCACTCTCACCCTCGCTCTTATGATCACGAGCTACGTTGCCGCGATTCAACCGTCACATTCACCCACCAAGTGCCCGGCACAGACGTATCCTTCTCAGACCACTTTGGCGTTGCTGCAACATTCGATGTCGTACCATGTGCTACTCAGAATGGACACAACGAACATCGACCGATAACACCCCCACGTGGGACAAGCTATAGTCCCACAACGCGTGGCGAGGTCTTGGACCACGCGATAAAGATAATGGGTGTTGCCTACGCTGCTGCGAGGCGCGACTCCCACCAGAAGCTCCTCTACTTTGTTGGACTACTTGCTCTACTTATTGCGTTGATCATTGCGTCGGCGTGGAATACCGAACGTGGGGTCAACCCACTCTTGGTATTCCTTTCAGCTGTGATCACCTGGGGCGGAACGACACTCTTGTACGCTGGGTTCCTAGGTGGCGGGTGGGAAACTCGAGCACTCATGCGGGTGACGGAAGAATTGGAATTGCTGTTAGAGGCCGAGCAACGAAGGGAATACTAGGTAACGGTTGGACTCTATCGCTTTCATTAATGCTTGCTATGTAACATATTGCATTTCTGCTGGATCAATCGGCTTTGTATAATTAGCTAAATTTACGTCAACGCATAGTTATCTACAACTACAAATGGTATATACAAGAAATCAATGCAACGGGTATCATGTTCATCAGGAACCAAGCAAGGAATATCAAGTAGATTTCTTCGGCGCAAACATATCGGTAAGCGTCTTGCCCAACTTCTGTTTCTTTGAGCTCCCTTGCCCTTCGTCCTCATTTCCTTTCCTCTCTACCTCTAGAATGCATTCCAATACACCAGCCATCTTCAGGAATCGCTGTGTACTCGGCGCGGCACCTTTGCCCCGCTCGCTCACGAATTCCCTGACTCCAGCCTTTCCGGCCCTCCGTCCAGCCTCAACATGCCCAGCAAATGACTCGACCTGCATCGGCTTCAAATTCAAAATATCCGCAATCTGGCTCCGTGGAACTGATTGGGCAAACAGTCCGTAGAATGTTTGTGGGCGGGCGGACCCAAGAAGCCGGGGGTGCTTGAAGAACCTATACGGCCGAATAACATACTGCACGCGTGGGTGAGTTGATGTGGCTTCCGCCGCCGTCTCGATGCGCGAGAGCTCGAGGCCGATACGCGGGGACGTGTATATTGGTGCGTCTTTGGTGCTTTTCGCGAATTTAGGTGTATGAGTCGCAGGGCGAAGGAATACCCGACTCGGCCCCTCTTCTCCGAACGAACTCGTATCCCCACCCCAGATCTTGCCAACAAGATCCGTTAGCTCGCTACACCCAGCAGCGCGTAATACTTCGTCGACGAGGAGAGATGGCCCGCAGGTCACTTTTTGGTTGGAAGTGTTACGCAGTGCACGAAGGAGAATTCCGCCATATGCCACTGGAGTATCTGAAGAGGTCTGGGGAGAGACGGGCGTCCCGAATGTGAGATCAAGGCCCTTGCGCGTTCCGCCTTTGAAGCCGGAGGTTTTAGGCGATGGGACGGGAGCTGTAGATTGAGAACCGGGAGGGACGCGACGAGGAGCTCTGTGGAAGTACCTTTGGAACGCAAATACTTCGTTTCAGACTCATACAACGTGGTTAAGTATCTAAGTAAACTTACCAATTACCCCCTTGCCTCTGCTCCTCGGCGGCGTGAGTGAACGGATCTATATGACCCGTTGTCTGGTTGTACCAATAGAACTCGACCTCAAGGAACTCATATGACGAGACGACTGGTGGATCAGATTTGCTCCCAACGCAGAGGTGGAAATCCCGCATCAACGAGGTGGCGATTGCTTGAAAATGGGAGGATTCGGTGCCTGGAGGGACATGAGTCATGTCGAGGAGATGCTTGAAGACCTCACTACAGATTTCGTGTGTTAGTTGAAAAACAGAATGAACAACGTTGACAAAAGACAGTTTTTACATCGGAGTTTGTTCAACTTCAGACACCACAGCCTCTTGAGCATTTTCGAGGCCCGATGATACGGCCTTCGCGTCGACCTCTGGATCAGAATCAGACCGTGCTCGCTTTCCCATGGTGGAGGTTGAGAGAGAAATGAGCCACGAGATGTTAGTGAGAGGCGCTAATAAGTGCCTGGATTGAATGAAGAGGGTTGTTTACGAGTGTTTTCCGAATGACATTCGGGGAACACTTAGTCTGAAATCCATGAGGGACCTTAGCAACAAAAACGGCACTAAATTATACGGCATATGTCAAGTCACTAAACGAAATCCCATTTCCTAAGGGGATCATCCTCAAATTTGTCACTGCATAATACGTAAGGCGTGCGACCACTTAACCTGTCTTGAAGCGACCTAAGCTCTGCAGGCGTTTTGCGCGATCTCGAGTCAAATACTTTCAGCTCACGAAGTGGGTGAAGGGCTTCAAGTCGCTGTATTCGCTCGACGTCAAGAGGTGATTCCACTAGATACAAGTTTTCTAACCGTGGCCATGGATCGCCGGTCTCGCCATTCGTATAGATATAGTCATCTAGAGCACGTCTCGAGATTTTGCAGTACCCGAGAGCCAAGGTTCGAACATGAGGAAGTTGGCCAAGTAGTATTGAGATATAACTCTGTGGTTCGCCCATACCCATATGAGCATACAGCCTTGTTACATTAGATCGGGCAAAAAATGAGTGAATTTCTGCGACAAAATCTGGATCGTCGCTAAGTGACAGCGCCACGTCCAGAGAGTCTGATCCACTGTTGATTAGCGGAAGGATGGATTTGTGGGAGGTAGACACGGATAGGCTTGCAGATTGAAGACTGAGTACATCCAAGTACTTCAGATTAATTGGACCAGGAGTAAATTCACGATCCGGGAGGGCCCCGAAACCATCAAGCCTAAGAGTACGCAGCTTAGGGCAGGATTTCAGCACTCCTGCGAGCTGAGATTGCGTCGGAAACCAGGGCCGGAATCCTCCGCGGGCTTGCATAGTAATATATAACTCGACCAATCCATGGTAGATGGTGCTATCCCAAGGAGCGAACGCCCTGTGCAAGTGCAGCGTGTGCAGTGACTGGAAGAAACCCTCGAACACCTCGGTCGTAGGATTTGTATTGGAAGGTGATGGGAGTAGAGGTTGAAGAGAGACCATCGTCGTGTCTGGGTTCCCTAGCTTAAGTATTCTGCCAGGTTGGGCCGAACCGTACCGAGGCCAAGACGAAACTATGCTAAGCATGTAGCTTGGCAAGATGTGTGATACCTCTGTCGAGACCTCGAGGCCCGACACTTGTGCCATGAGCGGACGCAAAAAGTCAATAAGCTTTGTAAGCTCCCATGGCGGTACGAGATAGTCTGCAGGTAGATTGCTGTATTGCTCTGAGATGTGGATATATAAGGAGGAAGACTACGAGCGAGGCACCCAATATTGTGCAAGTAAGTAAGATCTGCGACCTGCGACGCCTCCCAAGCTTATATCAATATGAGACCAAAGCGAATGCATGGAAAGTGCTAGATGGCGCCATAACACGCAAACGCCAGAGAGAACGATGGGCACGACTAATGGCGCCTTTGTATCGTTAAGTGTGTCAAGTAGACATGGATGGCAAGCCAGCACGAAAATAGCGGTCAACAGCTCCGAAGGGAGGGTACTAATCGAAGCCGCCATACAAGAGCGATTATGGGATCCCTTAATACCAACCCAGCGCTTGGTTGCCGTTCGTTTAATGAAGACGTACAGTGAGACTATAGCCCGGGCTGGAGTAGTGCTCGAATAGACATCAAGCTGCTGAGCGCTTATAGTCGCTTGCTTGGAACAGATTACTCTTGCTTGGCAATGATCGTATTCCTTGTGACCCGGTTGTATAAATGTTGACCTACTTGTTTGAATCCCTCAGAAGGAAAAGAAGAATAAGTTCACTGCTTTACATTTGGCGTATATCATCCTATGAAGTACACAGTTTTCTTACCCTTCTGAGCCTTGGGCCGTTGGTACAGCAGTATCGCGGTTTCGGTCAAAGCTGTGTCGCAAGCGGTAGAAAATTGTTGCTAACACGATTGTATCTCAGCTGCCTGGCACGCATATAATCATGAACAACAGAATCACTGCGGCAATCCTTGTGCACAGCAAAAGCGCACCCGACAATCTACCGATCACACTGCATAAAATGTTGGCGAGGTTGTGTCAAAATCTCTGTCCGCTTCTGCAACGACACAACCATTGACTTGGAGAATGGCATTTTCAGTAGCTTCAGCGCAAAAGCTGCGGAGGGAACCGCCTCAACCGTATGTATCTCTCCGCACGTTTCCTGCGCTGAGTCTATGCTGATGAGCGGGCGAACGCAGACTAGGAAGTACTGCGCGATATTTCTCAGTCAGTGCTGCTACACCTCTGTCGCTCGGCGCAGATCCGCATCCATCTGGAGTATCTGTCCGGGTCAAGCTTAACAACGCGAATCACCCAAACCAGCCTTTCCAGACGGGCGAGCTCGTCGAGGGACATGTGCATATATACGCGCCTAGTCCAGATGCCGTTTCAAACGCCTCGCGTCTCTCGCTGCGAGTCTATTTCGAGTCTCGGACCTTGTTTTGGAACCTAGAACTCGTATCAGCTAGCGGAGGTGTTGGAAAACAGCTCCAAAAGATGAAGCCCTCAACTGCACAAGATTATGACAATGTTATGCGTCACGAAGTCCATAGAGGCGTCGTTCCACCCGCCGCGGTGACATTGTCGTGGTCCCTCCGTTCGGAGCTCGCCCTCGACTTTCAATCTAGTGCTAGTACTTATCCTGGGGCTGAGAAACTGTTCGAGGCTATCTTTCCTTTCTCGTTCATTATTCCGCGCAGGATGAACATAACAGAGTACAATCAACTCGAGAGTGCGCCTCGAGATTTGTGCGCGCCTGAGCGTTCCCCCCCTCCGACGTTTCGAGATTCGCGAGACGGTAGCGTGCAGTGGGTAGTCGAAGCCGTTCTAGCGCTTGAGCCTGGTTCTCCGTTAGTGCAGGACGAAGCGATGCTAAGGCAGTCGACGAATCAAGATGTTGTAACTAGGCTCGTGTTTCCGGTTCTACCTGCATCAGAAGAGGTGGGAGTCCTGAGGGATGAGCCCTTTTTCGGGGACGATCTAGACAAAGATCAGTTTGGGTCCCGGCGGTTGAGCGAGGTAGAGCAGGAGTCGGGAAAAAAAGCAACGCTTAGCAGAGTACGAGCGAAAGGCGGTAGTTGGGAGGCACGCGTCAAAAATATACGCCTGAGTAGTGGAAAGTTTATCGCATCAGAGGTGAGGGTTTGCGTGTTCATAGAGTATATGCGTATTCACCGCGCTTCGAACAGGTGTACACCACTGCAGGCGCTCGGGTTTCAACTAGCGCGGCAAATATACAGCTACTCACCTACTTGAAGGTCGAAAAATCCCCCTCCAAGTCCATCTCTTCGTTCTTCCGCTCGTCGAAGCCCCAAGAAATCTACGTGCAGCGCGCATTGGTTAAGCTACTCCGCCTAACCTCAACGCGCGGAGGAAAGGAGATTCGACCGCATATTACAACCTTGCTTTTACGACAGAAAGACCATCAATTTGGAGAACAATCTGCGTCGACGTCCGCCGCGAAACCTGGCCGCCTAGTTCCCTCGGACGAAAACGCGGACGCTCTCGAGCTCGATTTGACGTTTGATCTTCAGAGCGAGGAGGAGATGGACCTACCTGGAGGAAAACGAGCTGAGACGGCGGCAAAGCACTTTACACCCAGCTTTCGCACGCCGAACTTGCAACACGAGGTAAGTACACTTGGATTCAACATGAACGCATATACCTAGTTTCGTGTCTCACCGGGCTGTATTAGTACCTACTCTCAGTTACTTTATGGTTCTCTGGCGACAACATCGAGCGATACGCCGCGCAATTCCCAGTCCAATTCGTACCGGGTGACGAAAACGAGCTCCCGTTATTCGAGGATGTAGTGAACGCGCCTGATGACCAGCCACCAGCGTTTGAATCTTAAGTCATACAATTGCCAAGTACTAGCAGTTGATTGAATGAATGGAATGTGGTTTTGCAGACATCTGCGAGCGTACAGACGTTAAGAGAGTGACATCTAGAATTACAACGTACATATGTATCGATCCTTTGCCCAACAAATAACATCTAAAATCCACACAAGCCCTGCATCGGCAAAGCAGATAGCCACAACCTGACTTCTAACCAAATGTTTGACTGGATCGAGCGCTCCTCTTGACCTTGGATAACCGCCACTCTGTCATAAGACCGTCAACACAATTCTCCAAAAACTCAACGCAAAACACAACTTACCATCCGGCTTCTCGTACTTGTTATACAACGGCTCAATCTTCTCCTGCTTCTTCCGCTTACTGATCTTGTTCGCGTCCGCAACTCTGAAGAACTGTGGGGCGACTTCGACCAGCCATTTGGGCTCGATGGCTGTTACGGTATGGCAGTACTCGCGAGTGGTGAGAAGCAATTCGTGGTAGATGCACCATTCGGGGTTTCGGTTGAACAGCGCGGATGAAGGATGAATGTATACTGGCGTGCCCTCGACGAGCGTCTTGTAGCCTTCTTGTGGGTCTTTCTTTGCTGCGTTGCGGAAGAAACCGGAGCAGATTGCGCGACGAACGCGGTTGTAGTCTTTGCCCGCGGAGATAATATCGTGCTTGTACCTAAACAATCGTTAAATACCCCACACATATATATAAACGGATTGATGAAAAACCCACCGATCCATAATACCCAACAACTGCTTTCGCACATCCTGCGCCCTCCGCATACTCCTCGCCTGAATAAAATTCTCAAAACACCACGGATTCGAAAATTTGCTATTCTTCCACCCATTATACACCGTCAACAACGTCAAATGATCTCCCTCGGGCTGATGGAACTTGGCCTTTTTACTATCCGCCTGCGCCTGCTTTTCCTTTGGTCGATAAAACACATTCTGCACGCTCAGCATCGCGACGATCGACAAAATCTCTTCAGAGCATCCTAGATCGACGCTCGTGATGAGCATCTTGGCGAGCGGCGGCTCCATCGGAAAGTCGGCCATCTTGCGCCCGAGCCGAGTGAGCAGACCTTCGTCGTCGAGCGCTGAGAGCGCGTATAGCTGTTCGAGCGCGGTGAGGAGCGTTTGAGCGGGCGGAGGGTCCATGAAACCGAAATTGATGAGATCGTTGATGCCCATCGCTTTGAGCATGAGGATGGTGTGTGAAAGGTTTTGACGTTGGATGTCGGGGATCGGGGACGGTAGCATTTCGTTTCGGAACGCGACTTCGGTGTAAAGGCGATAACATTTGCCTGGACCAGTTCGTCCTGCGCGTCCTGAGCGCTGATTTGCTTGTGCTTGGGAGATGGGCTAAAAACAGTAGTTAGGACACACAACGAATCGAGAATAACTAGGTAAAACTTACAGTAACAACAAGCGAATCCATACCCAGCCTCGGATCGTACGCATTCTGCTTGACGAATCCAGGATCCACGACATAGTAAATCCCGTCAATTGTAATCGAGGTTTCGGCAATATTCGTCGCAATCACGACTTTTCGAGCTCCAGGCGGCGCAGGCTCGAAAATCTTACTCTGCATCTCAGACGGGAGAGCAGAGTACACCGGCAAGATGATGAGCTCCGGAACCTGTGGACCGAGTGCTTTCATTCGCTCGTATAATATTTGACACGCCGTGTCGATTTCTTCTTGTCCCGTCAGGAAGAGCAAGATGTCGCCGGGAGGTTCAGACAAGTGGATCTGCATGATCGTGATGAGCGACGCGTCGAGGTAGTCTGATTCGGGCTCTTTGGTGTAGAGAATCTCGACGGGGTATGTGCGACCGGGGATCGTGAAGATGGGACATTTGAAAAAGTACTCGGAGAACTTTTCGGCGTTGAGTGTCGCAGACGTGACGATGATCTTCAAGTCTGGCCGTCGCTTTACGGACTCTGTAAACACAGCATATCAGCTCTAAGTCCATAAAACCAGCTGGTGGTGGGTGTACGTACTCTTCAACAAACCAAATAGCACATCAGTCGCAATAGTCCTCTCATGCGCCTCGTCCAAAATCAACACCGAATACGCCGTCATATCCGGATCGATTAAACATTCACGTTGGAGCATACCGTCGGTCATGTACTTGATCCGCGTCTCGGGGCTCGTACAGTCCTCGAACCGGATAGTGTAACCGACTTCTTGACCGAGTCGGCACCCAACTTCTTCTGCGACGCGCTTTGCGACGGACATGGCGGCGACACGACGAGGTTGGGTGCATCCGATTTTGCCGCGGTCGGCGAAACCTTCTTCGGCGAGGTATTGGGTCATTTGCGTTGTTTTGCCTGAGCCGGTGTCACCGACGACGATAAGGATTTGGTGCTATTGTTTTGTGTCAATGTACGAACCTATGAGTAAGATAAGTGTACTTACATCTCGTATGGCCTGGACCAACTTCTCCCTCAGCTTGAAAATCGGCAAACTCTGCCTCTGTTCCGTAATACTCAAACTCGTAATCCTTCCAAACGTTGTCGCCTTGTTAAACGTCTCTTCGCGCCACTTGGGTACTTCGCCCGCCTTTTGTCCCATAATATTACCACGTGCATCCTGAGCAAACACCTTGTCGTCGCCTTGAGACATAGGGTCAAGCCAAGGAGTATTAAAGTCTCGCGCCTCCGAGTCGGCCTGGTCGTTGACCTCTTGTTGACGCAGTTCCCTCCGCTCCTTGGCTAACGATGCGCCCGCCAGCGCAGCCCTGTTGAGCGACCCATCGGGAGCCTTGACAATTTTAACTGGAGAAAGGTTGAGCGACATTTTGGTTTGGCCGGCAAGGAACGACGGCTCGTCTTCGCGCACTTCAACGTCGAGCTCTTCTTCCACTTCAGCTTTAGCGTGGGGATTCGAAAAGTCTTCGTCCAGGTTTGGATATTCGGACGCGTCAACCGCTCCAGACGCGATAAGCTGC
Organism: Ceratobasidium sp. 395; assembly: GCA_019616345.1. Taxonomy (NCBI): domain Eukaryota; kingdom Fungi; phylum Basidiomycota; class Agaricomycetes; order Cantharellales; family Ceratobasidiaceae; genus Ceratobasidium; species Ceratobasidium sp. 395. Next base: position 18,557 of record WSTH01000565.1, read on the forward strand.
TTGATCTCCCAACGCTCAGGGGACGTAAGCCGTTTCGCGCTCCGGGTCGGAGCAGAGTCGTCGTGCGTGATCCCGCTACCGCCGCCACCGCGTACACCCAGAGGCATCGAATTGGTCCCCGTCAGCGCGCGACGTTCTTCCTCTGCGATCTCGGCCTCTGACTTGATCCGGAGATGAGGGGTAAGATCTCGACCGGTTTGTTGGTCGACGTCTTTCATGGAGAGACTGGTGCGAGAGCCGACGGACATGACTTTGACCTTGACGCGTTGGTTCCGGCTGAGTAGGTCTGAGGCAGAGTTTACGCGTCCACCGCCGGGTGCCATCATTGAGACGTGGACCATTCCTGCATTAAAGTTAGCTAGGTGTATCGATGTGTGAGAATTGGTAACATACCTTGGACTCGCCCCATGACACCCTCCAGCTGGACAAACGCGCCAAAATCTTTAATCCCCTGCACTGTACCGTCATAGACCTTGTACAAAACCGGTTTCTCATCCATCATAGGCCTACCATTACCCCGCTGGTCTCGCCTCCCACGGTCATAGTCACGCTCATCGTCCCTCCGCCCATACCCTCTATCCGAGCCCCTACCATAGCCGCCACCACTACCACGTTCCTCACGCCTAGGAGGACTATCAATCTCCATATCCCGCCGCGGCCGTTTGGAAGGCGGCTCCTCGGGCTCAATAAAATCCGAAGCCGTAGGCCTAGCCGCCTTTTTCTTCGCCACGCCCTCGAGCTGAGACATCAAATCGTCGACCTCCTTGGACGCAGCATCCTTCTCCCCACCACCCTTCTCAAACTCGTTCGACGGCCTCCAATCCTGATCAGGCATCGAAAGACCCGGAAACATCCTCCGCTGCTTATCCGCCTCCTCGTCGTCGTCGGTCGACGCAGGAACTGCCTTGCCGTCCGCCACGGCTTTTGCCTTTTTCGCCTTTTTGCGTTTATATTTCGGGTGCATGCTCAAGATGAGCCGGTCCAGGTTCTCGACAAACGAGTCGGGGAAATCTGCCCCGACATCTTTGAGTTTTTGTTTGAACGCGGCTTGGGTTTTGGATTGCTCGTGGAGTGAGATTATGAACTCGGCGAGAGTTTTGTCGTTTATGCCTGTAAAAGTGTGAGCTAAATGAAAAGTGAAGTATGAGATGTACGTACCAGCATTATTGAGGATCTCTTTGGACACCGTCGAGGTCAAAGAGAGGAGTTCAAAGGTGTACAACTCATCGGCCATGTAGTGAGGTTGGAGTGGTGGCGAGGAGCAAAGCACTGAGCTTAGTCAGAGTGGGTGCAGCGTCAGCAAACTTAGACAAGCGCCGTAGAAGTTTCATCTTAAATTTACGACGACGAGCCAAGATGCATCTCATGTATACGCTCGATGACGAGGGCAGGAGGGTATATACTCTCAAGGTGAATAATCCTGTTCCTCTTACACAAGATATCTACATCTAATATACGTCCAAACTTATAGAAGGTGACACCGACGGGAAAGATTACCAAGTCAGCACATCCTGGTATGTCCTGCTTCAATTTCTATGTTAGCATTCATCCTCTAAATATGTACCAAAACCACAGCTCGTTTCTCCCCAGACGACAAGTTCGCTCGTCACCGAGTAACCATTAAAAAGCGCTTCGGGATCCTGCCAACCCAGCTCCCAGCAAAGCCGATGTAGCGTGTTGTCTGAGTGAGCACCCACCTTTCCTCTCCCACTCCACGCACTTACCGATTTATCCAGACTATATTTCTCTTATTCAAACTGTACTTGTACCTCACTCGAATCACTCTCTGCATCCACAAAACATGGTATCACCATAAAATTCCCCCAAAATTCCCCAACAAAAAAGCGAAACAAAAAAAAACGAGAGCAAGCAAAACAAAAAAGAAAATTGCTACAGAGTGTCCAAAGAGCACATTAAGAGAAATCCAATACGAAACTCTATTTATATGCACCGTGTTTTTTTTTCGTTCCGTCCCAACAAACCCATCCAACCCAAGACAATCTAATCCAACTCGGCCAACGACTTCTTCAACCTCTCAACCCTCTCCGCCAACGCCTCAGCAGCTTTCTTGATCGCCTCATACTCGGCCCGCGGATCAGATTCAACCACAACCACTTGCTCCCTCTCCCTCTCCCTCCGCCCACGTACAACCTCCTCCAACAACACCTTGACAGCCTCGCTCGCATCCACACCTCCAACACTCACACCACCCCCATTCCCTCCTCGCTCACCCATCATCACAGCAGCCCGCTTCTCATCCAACCTAGCCCTCGCCCGCGCCTCTCGAAGACTCAAAATTGTCCAGACGTTGCTAATCACCAAGATCGCAACCACAACACCTAGCAAAGTCGTCCCCGGCAAATCGGCCATGAGATCTCCGATTAGATCCACAGCACCCCAGAAGGAATCCTTGGCGACGTTGGACGCGCCCGTAAACGTATCGAGCAGCCACTGCAACCCGCGCAGCTCGGTCGCGCGTGCGCGATCGGCTTTGGACTGTGCGTCGGTGGTGGTGTTGGTTTCGGGTGAGATGGTAGTGTCGCCTACGGCAAGCGCGTCGTCGGCTGTGCCGTCTGCAGCGTCTTCTGGAACGAACTCGGTACGGTGTGCGGCGATATAGCTGCGCATCGCTTTTTCAAGATCGTTGTGGTATTGTTTTTGTCCGTCGATCGCGCTCTTGTCGATAATCGCTATCCACCAAAACGTCGTCAGACGAGTTACTTCCCAGGACATTTCGAATCAAATACTCACATCTAATGAAACTCCTACCAGTCCACTCGACAGACGTTGACACGACCAACCTCGACGACGCTGGACCGGCCCACATGATACACGTCCGTGTCTTGACCGAGAACACACCTCCGCTCGGCACCTCAGGCGTACGTGTAGTAGTCAATGTGGAGACGTAGTCGTCAAAGTCGACGTGTAGTGTCTCGTCTTTGAGCTCACACTTGGTTGACTTGGGGCCGATGCTGCCGTTCAGAGGCTTGATATACGACATGTTTCGAGTTAAGAGCTGAGTGCCGGATTGTTCAGGATGCCAGTCGGAGATTTGAATGTCTACAAGACGATTGGTTAAACAGCCTCGCTAAGGGATTCATTGAAGACTTACCCGTCAACTTTTGCTCTCCAGCCATAAAATCCTTGACAAACCCGCTCGCAAACATCAAGTTGTAGATCTTCTCCGGAGTACCAGGCATGACCGTATCAATCACCACAATATCGAAATGTTTACCCTCCTTTCCGCACGCACACTGCGTAGGACGGTGCTTCGCCACTCCTCCAGCAGCTCCGTTTGCCTC
>WSTH01000566.1:0-21857 GCA_019616345.1 Ceratobasidium sp. 395
GGTGTTGAGTGTATTATGGATACCATGTCCAGAGCTAAAATTGCACTGTCGATTGCCCAGATCGCGCTATCGAGGGCCGACATCGCATCTGGTCCTGATTGCACTGGTCCATCGTCGAAAGCGGATGCCGAAGTAAGTGAAGGAGCAGGAGTGTGAGCTGACGCATAAGCAAAGTACGAATCGTTTTCGCGGGCAGGCGTGGATGCTGTGACAGGGACCAGACTGGGATTGCGTTCGGGGGTAAACACGTGGATAGGAGCGGGAGCGGGGGCTCGTCTGAACGCAGGAACTGCTGAGGTTGTGCTCGAAGCGAAGTCGTCCTCGGTTGAAACTGCGAAGATCGAGTCCTGGACTATCTGGTGCGTAGATGCGGAGTTGGCGGCAGAGGGAACAGACCGCCTGGACGCATATAAGTACTTTCGAGGTCGAGACGGAGATGGAACTGTGAGCGACGCGGGGCGAGCAGAATATTCACGACCAGGAGTCGAACCACGTGTAAATGCGCGAACTGAGGCTGGAGTGGACTCGGGTGTTGTTGCAAGACTCGGCATACGATCAGTTACTGAGCTGGTTACCTGGTCACGGGCGAGAGTAGGCGAAGGGCGATAGACAGATGCGGGAGGCAGAATTGGATAGACTGAACCAGAAGCGTGTTCGAGAGCTGGAGCTGTCGCCGATATAGACTCAGACATCATAGCCGGGATGACACTAGCAGTAGACCTGGGTGTATGCGAAGCGGCCGACTCATTCAAAGCCATCGAAGCTGACGTGGGGGCCAAAAATGGATTAGGCACACGTAGAGGGGTCGGAGACAAGCCGTGGATTCGAGTTCGTTCCGTATCTGAGATCGGTACAACCATCGGAGGGAGTGAACTAGATGAATTGCTCGAAGAGTGCGCAGAGTCAGAGACAGGAGTTTGCGATGCGAGTACGAAGGGCCGATCAATGGTATGAACGGGTTCGGCGTAAGGAAGGATGATTGACCCGGCAGCCGAAACAGGCGCGACACTAGGATTGAGAATCGAACTATGAGAACGTTCCGACGTGAGACCCGAGTTATGTGCTAACGAGGTAGTGGCCGCTAACATTTATTTAGTCCCAAACAGATAGTGCAAAACGAAGCTAAACTCACCAGAAGTCCGCCAAACTCGCCTCTCGTTCGCCCATCCGTATGTAGCACCCAGCGCGAACGCAATGTTATCAGACTGGCCAGACCGCCTGGCAGGATTCTCGGCAACACAGTCCAAGTCAAATCTCTCCTCTGCGGTCTTCATAACTGACATCACATTCTCTACTCCTTCGTTAAACCTGGTCCGAGTCACTTCTACCGCACTTGTTTCTTGCATGCTCTCGTTAATCTTCTTGGTCGCCCTCAACTTGTTGTCTACCAGAGCGGGTCCTCCTGTCTTCACGTTCGTCCGCTCGTGTAAATCCATCTCCCGTGCATCTAAAAGTCCTTTGCTTGGCTCGTATCGATCTTGCGTTGAAATAAACGTGACGGGCTGGGCGTGTTGAGTTGACACCAGGGTTGGGTTAGCAGTCGAGCTAAAAGTAGACTCAAGTCCAGCATTCGTATCTGGGATCGGCATAGATAAAGAATGTCGATTTAGAGAAGGGATGGAAGCCCGAGGTACAACGACATTCGGGTCACAGGAAGCCAGTTGATCAGGAGCCAATATGCGATCAGACGTCGAACCGTCTAGAGTGGGGCAAATTACAGCTGAAGGAGCCCTAAGCTGGCCCAGGGAGAGACCGAGAGCGGGCTCACAATCAGGGGCGGGAGCAACGGTTGAGTCCAATACCGAAGTTGTAACTTGTGCCAGGTGTGAAGCTCGATTCAAAGCAGACTCAGGCGGGGACAGAGAAGTGGCAGGAGCCTTGGTATTGAAGTCGAGCACGGCTGGTGTGATCGTCGGAGCGGATGTTGAACTAGGATTTTGGGCGTGACCAAACATCGAACCCAAACTCGAGCCTAAAGCTATCGACACGAATACATCGGTTGAGGAAGTGATGACAAAAGAATTTAGATCAGCGTTGGGATTCGTTCAGGAAAACGTCAAAACGCACCAAAACCACGCCGAACTTGACTTTCAGCTTTCTCCTTGGACGTCGCAAACACATGCGCGATAGAACCTAACATATTCGTCTTCCCTTTGGTATCTTCCGCCTTTACACTCGCATTGTTCCTCCCTTCGATGTTGGCGATGATTGAGTCTACGCTTACTCGTTTCGCTTCACTCAGTGTTGACTGGCCTGTTTTCACCTCTGCCTGGCTCCTGGCCCAGTGCTCATACCCCTGGTCTTCACCTCCGCTCAATGCGGCCTCCACCTGCCCGATGCGCTCTCGATTGTCCGCGTGTATCTCGCGCTCGCCAGCGTTCAACAATCCCTCGTGCGTGCACTCACTTCCTTGGTCCACCGATGCGTTCGAAATCGGCTCCGAGACGGTAATCGGAGTGGTAGACCTCTCGGCAGCTAAAGCATCCGTTGGAGAGGCGCCAAAACTGGGTGCATGCGCTGAAGTGGGGTCAACCAGCCCAAGGATGGGTGTCGGGTTATGTTTTGCAACAGATAGATCGCTGATAGAGGGCGGACCGCACTTGGGATAGTATGCTGGGGTAGGTGTAACGCTCGAGGTCGATACCAGAACTAGGACAGGAGCCGCCTCAGGTACCGGCAAGGGACACGGCATTTGGCTAGAAGTCAGAGCGAGTTTGGGCGAAAGCGCGGGATTCAACACCGGCTCAGAGACGGACCCGGATGTTGCAACGGTATCCGTTTTTGGGGCGGAAGTTTGACTGGGAGCGGTGATCGATTGCGGGAGAGGGGCTGAGCTGAGAGCAAGAGGGAGAACAGAGTTTGAATTGTTGGGTGTTGCCTTAGACGCGGTCTCGGGGGCTTGACCAGGCGTTAGCGTGGATAGGAGAGCCGGAGCTGAAATAATTCAAAATCAGAATTAATTTTGGATATCAGAATGAGACGTACCGATGTCTCGCCAACCCCACCTATCCTTTCCCTCAACTTCGGCGCTTGTCGGTGGTATGACGACTTGTGACGGTTCTGCCTTCCCCTCAGGACTTTTCGTCGCATTGCCTGTGTCGTGTAGATCATTGTCCGTTGAAACCGGCACAGCGTCCGCGTTTGCCTTCAGACAAGGTCTATGTTTGTCCTCTTTCTTCGCTTCCCCAAGACACAAGCTTTTGTCATGTGGGTCTACCGCTGCGGCCGGGCCTGGAGCTTCAGAGAGAGCGGGTGCGCAAACGGGTTTGAGCTCCTGTTCTGCCTTGGGAGTCGAATCTGGTGCAGGTGCTACAGGACAAGCGGAAATTGGAACCTGAGTAGAGTCAGAGGCTGGAGCCGGAGCAGGGAGTGACTTGACTGATTCTGGGCGCGCGGTGGGGGCCGACAGTAACGTGAGAGTCGCTTGAGTGTTGGCCTTTGGATCGGATGGAGACGTTGATAACGCAGTGGGTTTCTCTACGAGCCTTGGGTCAAAAGCCGAAGTCGGAGCGGGTAGTAAGATTGTTGGATTAGATGCAACGCTAGGATTCGGAAGTCTGGAATCTAGCGAACGATTGGCAGCTGTTTCGACCTGGGGCTTATTTGCAGGCTTGGAGGCTAAATGAGATCCAAGAGGGTCTATCGGAGCTGAATTTAGCGCCGAAACTGGGACGTCGGGCGCTGGTACAGCAATCGATACTACCTGTGATTCCAGAGTAACATTTGGCACTGTGAGATCGGGATCTGGCACAAGAGTGGACGTTGAAGCTGGCTTGAGTTCAGGTGTAGTGACCAATTCAGTCGTAGGAGTGGAAACTGGCGCAATGACCGGTATTGGTATCGGTGTAGTCTCAACCGGGGCTGTCAGGACCGGAGCCGGAGCTGGAGCCGGATCGGAAACCGGGGTGCAAGCAGGAGCGACCACCGGCGGAGGAGGGGCGGCAGCTCCCACCGGAACGAAAGCAAACCTGACAGCTAGTCCAAGAACTCGCGCGCGTCGAGCTGCTGAAGGAGAAATGGTAGTCGATGCAGGCGCAAGCGTCGGAACTAGGTCAGGAATAGGTGCCCGGGCAGTCACAGAACCAGGAGAAGAGGTTTGAACAGACGTAGGTTCGACATTGGCCACTGGGTTCGGGGATGATATCGCCGCAGCAGCTGGGACTGGTGCAGGGACCGGTGCTAAGTGGATAGATGTGGTTGGTTTGCACGTTGGGGTCGCAGGGGCGAGATCACAGATCAGAGCAGAAGTAGGCGGCGAGGCCAAAGGCTGGGTAGGTTCGGAGCTCGGCTTGTGGACGGGAACGAGATTTGAATTGAGGACTGGGACCGCCGCTCCCTCAGGACCAGGGGTGAGAGGCTGGACGATGTCCACAGAGCCTGAGTTAATAACGACCGCATCGGCATCTTTTGTACAGACCTCCCCGTCCACCCCCATCTCTGTTGAGTTATTCGCGTTTACACTGCCGGACTTGTCTACGTTCACGGGGTCTAGAATACCGGGATTTGTACCGCATGGGAAATCCACATTTGCGCTCGGCTCGTTGGAAGTGTTCTTGTTGCAAGGTGTCGTCGGATCCGTGCTCATCTCGTTTTCGGTCCTTGTCTTCGCACTCTCGTCAGCTTGGGTTTTGGCGATTTTTGAATGCACGTCCAAAGGCTTTGAGGCTGGTGTTTCTATTGAGACAAACGTTAGGTCAAGGCGAGGTTCGAAACCACAAAGCTTACGGTTCGTATCCGCTTCAGTTTCTACAAGCATACCGGGCATCGGGGGTCGGTTTTCCCGGTTCTCCGCTTCGTCCTCATCGGAGTCACTTGAATCGTCCGAGTCGCTCGAATCACTCGAGCTACTACTCCTCGCCGATACAGAGGCACGTGCTGGAGTGACGAGGCTAGCGAGAGGCAAGTCAAGACGCAAGCTATGGTCTGCTGGGTTCGCATTCCCGTGCAGCGTGTCCTCCATATCCGGGTTTGTCGATGGTTCGAAGCGCACTATAGTGGCATGTGCGTGATTATCGATCGTAGCTTCAGGTTCCTGCATAGGCGTGCCAGGATTACATTCGGACGCGGATTCTAACGCGGGGTGTAAGCCGAGTGTAGCAGTTGAGGCTTGAGCTGGAGCTGGAGTCGGAGCGATCTCTGAGAAAAGCGTAGGAGCAGAGGTTGATTTTGGTACTAGGAGAGAAGCAGCATTGGACCCGGGATCAATCTTTGGAGGAGCGGCTGATGCGAGATTGGGGACGGAGGCCGAGACCAGCACTACCGGAAAACTCGGTTCCTCGCCCATCTTGTCCTCGTTAGTCGGATTCGCCTGGCCTTGCTCCATAATATTTGCCTTATTCTCGTCACACTTGCCCTTGGCTGAGTCCATGGGCACGGGTTTCTCGGCTGAAGCGTCATCTTCACCCGTTTCTAGCACATATTTCGCTCCAACTTCGTCTACCGCTTGGGGGTTCGACTGGTCGGTCGAAGATGACTTGGCGGTTCGACCAGGAATTGAATCCGAGATCGGCTCGGGTACGTGAGCTAGCGATGGGACACTATGAACGACTGGTCCATTTTGAGGCTCGGGGCCAGAGACCCGCGTGGAAACGGAATCACAGGGAGGAGCAGGCTTTTGAGCTTGAATGTATGTGGGATCTGAGTCAGCGGAGTCAACCACCTGGTCAACCACCTGGTCAACCACCTGGTCAAGTATTGGAGAATCAGGGACGTGATCGCAGGCCGAATCAGATGCTAGATCAGAACCCTGATCGACGGAAGCCGGCGGCGCCACTGATGGATCGGGATCTGTCGATCGAATGGAATCGGGCACAATATTCGTGGCTTGAACAGGCGAATCAGGAATTGGAGTCGTGTATGCTGCTGGGGGCGACGGGCAAATGGCAGTATGGTCGCGGAATTGTCCTGAGAATGAGGAGGTCGAAGCAGGGACTGGATCTAGTGGAATAGCCGGCTTATGAGCCTGAACGTGATCGACAGCCGGAGCCGATTGGAAGTGACCGTGGTCTGATGCAGGTATGGCTAAGGAGGCTATATTCATCAAGCGTTAGCCTGGGTATACGACAATAAGAGTGAGCAACCCGTACCTTGCATTTCTTGTGGCTCGACGTGTGACTCGACCTCAGAGTTGGGTACAAGCGGCACCGGGTCAAGTATATTCTTCTCCGTCGAAATGGCCAGATCACTCGTGGGAGGCTCGCTCGGTAATTTCAACTGGTCGGGTACTTCTACAGAGCTTGATGTCGCCTTCTCCCATTCCGTCTCCCCATTAACATCCCCGGAATTCGTAGAACTCATCCGCACAATGTCCTCAGCCGGTTCAACGGGCTCATTTGTCTTGACATCCGCCTCGGCCTTGCCCAAGCTAGTAATATCACTGTCGATACCCTTTTCCTGAACTACCGGTACTTCTTGGGCACTCTGGATTCCATTATTGCCGAACGTCGGGCTGGAAATTGCATTAGGCGCCATATCATTGTAGATTAGTTTGGAAGCGGGCAGAAGATCCGGAATGGGAGTTGGCGCAGCACTCGAAGCTAGGGTATATGGTTGAACAGGAGCTGGCGGTGAATCAAGAGTGGCGTGTGCATCGGATTCTGGCTCGACGAGTGGATCAGATGTTGAGTTCGAAGTAGGCACAGAAGACTCGAGAGAAGCCACTTTGGGGAACGAGGAGGGAATTGACTGCGGCGCCGGTTCAGAAGTCGAACCACTGAGGCAGGGGTTGTAGTTAAAACTGGGAGTAGGACCAGAAACCGAATCTAGAGTAACCCGAGCGGGTAAAACAAGACTAGGTAAGGGTGTCGTGGTCGCGGATGCCGGAACTACTTCATGAGGGACCGCAGGATGTGGTAATAGTACTACGGAGGACTCGTTTAGTACTCGCACCATCGACACATGTGTAAAAGCGTACCAAGGTCAACCTTCTCAACTTTGTCCTGAGACACAACATCAGGCGTATCTGCTTGGTTCTCCGCGTCGTTCGTCACCACGATTGATTCACGTTCAGGGCACACGCTGGGCAAGGCCACTTCGTCGCTTGCATTCACCTTGACACTCGAACTCGTATCTCCTTGCTCCCTCGGTTCAAGTTCGGCTTTGACCTCCATCTCCATGATCGCAGTCTCACCGGTCTGTGTGGCCTCCGCATCCGTCGTAATATTGGACTCGAATTTGCCAGAGTTCACGGGTCTATCTGCTTCTGGATGCGTCATCTCTTGGCTGGTCGGTATCTCCCGTGCTGTTTGAGCTAGAACTGGACTCGGGGGCAACGCCGGGAACGCTTCAAAGACCGGGCCCTGAATGGGATTAGGCTTCGCCCCGCATTCTACCGATAGTACTGAAGCCTGCGGGGCTATACTCGACGCACATGCTGATGGTAGATTTGTAGATGAGACGGCTGTTGGATCCGGGACAACAACTGGACCAGAGACTGCCACAGGTGCGGGATCCGGGATTGAATCAGACGCAGGCGAAACCGGCAATTGGATAGGAGCCGAAGGCTGAACTAAATCTGGCAAGTTTGCATCTTTATCAAGGTCGAGGATAGGAGAGGGGGACGCTAGCCCAGGTTTAGGATCACAGCCTGGTGCAGTCGTTGGGAGAACTTCTGAAGCATTCTCTGGTTCGAACATGGCCGAGATAGGCCTTGAAATCGGCATATCTGCATCAAATACTGACTCAGGGACGGGAAAGTCAACAAGGGGATTTGAAGGCCGCGTCGTGGGCACAGGTACAGAGCTAACAGCTGCAGGGGGCAGAATGTCGAATGCTGGAAGGTGTCCAAATAGATCCAAGAACTTGATAGGAGGCGAACTGGCAGGACGTGCAATAGGTGCCGAGGAGGTATCTTGGCTGGGAGCAGGTGTATGCTCGGGAGAATTCGTCAACATGGGCGACTGTGGCAAAGATAGAACGGGCTTGGCGGCGGGGTCAATGATCGAACATGGTTTGGGCGTCGAAGCCAGAGCCGGGTCGGCTATAAGCACTAAGGTTAATTTGATACTTGCGTAGATCGAGAAAATTCATGTTAAAAAGAGGCTTACCCGCATTGAACTGTGCTTCCTCTTCCTCGTCCTTTCCAAGCTCGGTGGAAGTAGATATGATGGTTCCACGCTCACTCGTCATCTCCGTGGTGGTCTTCGTTACATCATCCAAATGATCGACTGCTCCTTCACTTGATTCGCTGAACGAACGGTCAATGTCCTCTTTTGGAATCGGGTTGACGATAACCGATTGCTGCTCCTCTCTCTCGGCCACATGCCCATCCGCATCGTTCGGCTGATCCACTGGTAGTACTTCGGCCACTCGCGGGGCGAATCGATCCGCCAACCCCACGTCTAACTTGAGCGGACGTTCATTCACATTTTTTGCTTCCTGCTCGCTTGAAACCACTTCTTCATCCAAGTTCTCCTCAACCGATCCCTGAGTAATAATCGACGGATTTTGAAACAGTTCAAGAGTCGGCTCAAGGGCGAGGCCGAAAATCAAGCCAGGCTCTGGTTCAAGCTTTGACTCGGAAGCTGGCACGGATAATAAGTCAGAGATAACCTGAGGTAGGGCCGGTGGGACGGGAAATATATGATTTTTGGCGAGTGGTGATGCCTCAGACAACGAACTAGGAGCTAGAGCAGCAACCAGACCAGATATAGGGGGCGAGGTTTCTATTGGGACTGTTGCGTCAACAAAAGCGATTGGTCTGGAAACCGGTTCAAGAGTAGGGACTATAGTTTGAATCGGGCTGGTCGGCAGAGGAACGGAAGCTGCATCGGGAGCGAAGGGCTGAGCGGATTTCAAAACCGGGACAGGGACGGCAGCCAGGGGCGAGGCAACACAAGGGCCGGAGCTGGATGCAGGAGGAAGCGCTACAACAGGATCGACCGCGGGCTCGGGAGTCACAGTAGAGGCCGCATCGCCAAGAAGTGGCATACCCTTAGAAATAGGGCTCACAGTCCCAATTTCTGTCTCGGGATTGGGAGGCGGGATAGCCGCCGCAAGGGTGGTGGCAGGTGCATCAGAGGTAGCTGATACAGGAACGGCAACGAGGGACCCGGAGAGATCCGGTTCGGGCGTCATTCCTACGGCCGAGTTCGACATTGCGGCTGGAGGTTCATCAGGAGAGACCGACGACTGTTCTATGGCGGAAATAGGGGTTGGTTCGAAGGTTGCTACCGGATTCGAACTTGGTGTGGGACTAGGCTCAAGTGAAAGAGTGGGTGTTGATGGGCGGTCGGGATTGGAAACGGTTGCCGCAGCAGACTCGGGAGTGGGTGAAGTTTCGGCCAAAACTGACTCAGATACTGCGGCAGGAGCTGACGACACAGTAGGCGCTGGTACCGGTGGTGCGTCAAGAGCGAGTTCGGGCGTCGGCGAGGGTACTTCTGCTACAGTTGATATAGGAAGATCTAAAGCAGGAGATTTTTCAAGCAGATCCTTGGCCTTGATTGAAACTGGATCGGGGGTGGGGGCGGTTAGTACGACTGATGGACATGTCTCAAGACTGGAAAGAGCAGGCTTAACGCTTAACGTAAGCGTTACGGGGGAGGAAAGGAGAGGTATAAGAACGGGATCCGCAACCAAAGTTGACCCGGACGTGGTAGTAGCTGTAGGTAATGTACCAGCGGCTGTGGTTGCATAAGCATATATCAATTCTGTGAGGGGATCGAAACGCACCTCTGTCTTGCATAGCTGAACTCGAATCATTCTCCTGGGGCACTGTCGTTTCAGGTGCGGTTGATAGCACCTCACCCGCTTCGAAGGTATCTTTCACATCCTCGCCAATATGACCACTCGTCCCAATCTGAGCCTCGGGCTGCTGAATCAGAGGCAGGGCAGGGTCGGAAACTTGAAGTGGTTTAGAGTCCGAGTTGAGCGAGAGAGAATCGGAGAGAGCTGGAGTAGATAATGGTTCGGGGACAGCTATATGCGGCTGAGCCAGCGATAGCGAATCTGCCGGAGCAAGACCACCCAATTCGAATGCCAGGGCGGAGTCGAGGGGGGTTGTGGAGGGTCGAACATTAGCATTAGGATCTTCCTCGCGCGCAGGAGCTATCACAGGGTCCAATGGCGATAAAACAGCTGGGTGATGGCCGGCAGCCGTGTCGGCTGTTGAACCAGAGGGTAGATCAAGAGTCGAAGGCGAGTGCGAATTAACCATAGGGATTGGATCCGAGTTCATCAGCGGTAAAACAAAATATATGTAGGGCGCGGACACACCCGGAGATAGTAGGACTATAATTGAGTAAGTGCCCGCGCTGATTACGCAAATAGGAATCCTTACCTGCATCCCCGCCGTTGCCAGAATTCTGCTTAGCAGAACCATTCTCGAACTTAGACACCTCGGGGTGGGATATCTTCGTTTTCTCTTCGACAGGCTTGATGTCGGCGTTGCAGTCGTTCTTTTCGTCCCTAGTGGCTTGGACTTCTGGGACGGGTAGTGCTTCCTCCCTGCTAGAGTTCGGCTTAGATAGAGGATCCTCCTTGCTCTCCTTCTGGTTGTCCAAGACGACTTGTTCATCTTGCATAGTTGACTCCTCTAGGCGGGCAACTGCCTCCGGCTCGTGCAACTCCGGCCGCCCTTCTCCTGTCTCTCCACTATCCTTCTCTATTGTCGCGGATAAGTCTTCCCGAGAAACTTGGCTTGAAATTGCGACAGCATCAACATTCGGCGCCGGCACAGGCATTGAAGGGGGATTTGAAACCTCCCCAGATCCCAAGATGGGTTGCTCAGCTAAATTTGGCGTCGAGAGAGAAGAATCATCGGGGTTAGGAGCTGATGGTGACTCGACCGTACTCGGAGATGGTTGATCGGGCGCGAGAGGTGTTTCGAGATTTCCTTCAGTTGAGCCACATGGATCCTGAGACGATGCAGTAACCGGAATCGAAACCACGTTCAAGGTTGGCGGTATGAACGCTGACGATATAGATGGATCAGACTCGGAAGCGCAAACGGAATTTGCCGATGGCACCGAGGGCGAGCCGGCGGGTTGATCGCTATTTACCGCCGGCACGGAAGCTTGACTAGTGATAGGGGCTGATTCCAGAACGCTAGGGGTGTGCGGACCCGGGGTAGCAGGAACTGAGGTAGAAGCAGTGTCGAGAGTAGATGCGGGGACAGGTATTGAATCAGGAGCCGTTGTTAAGGCGGAAACAGGTTCAGGTGACGGTTGAATGACGGCAGTGGCGGCCGTATCAGATGTGTCTGAGAGGACGTAGGGATTAAGTTAGTACTTGAGCTAACACACAGACTGAAAATCGTACCAGCATGGTCTACAGATGTTCCCTCAGGCTTAGGGACCGGTGCATTCAAACTAGCATGGGCCACGTTTACTTCCTCCTTTGCAATGCCTATATCGTCCTTCACGTCCATACTCACCAGAGCCGGGAGATCAGTGGCCTGTTCTGTCACCGGAATCTCCTGCTGACTGGCCAACGGTGCCGCCTCAGCTGGTACAACAGGCTCGCAAACTTCCGACACCGGTTTATCCCCGCCCTTGTCGACGTTCGAAATCGTTTTATTACTTGATGCCTCCTCAGTCTCCACCTTGACTTCTAGAGTAGGAGCAGGCTCGGATGCATGACCTGGATCCAGAGGAGTATCGGCCGCAACTGAAGGCATGGGAAATTGAATAGGAGTTGGTTCAGGGACGGAAACTGGAATCTGAGGGACAGAAGTTAGGTCTGGAACAGCTGTCGGCTCGGGGACGGGGGCTTGGCCGGTGATATGTTGGCTTGAGGGCTCGACTATCGTTGCAGGAGTAGGCTCAACAGCGAGAGCAGGTTCGGATTTACCCGTAGAATCCACCTTAAGCTCGCGATCCGAAAGTGGCGCAGCTAGAACAGGCATCGGGACCTCTTGGTCCGGAGTCGGCGTCTGAAGAATGGGAACCGGCGAAATCGGAGTCATGAGAGTTTTAGCTGAGCGAACGGGAGGTGCGGAAAGTCCAGTCGAGATGGGATCAAGAGCCAGCGCTGTAACGGAGGCGGAAGCAGGAAATAGGTTTGGCAACGAAACCGCGGCTTTAGCCTGCGCGATGGCTTCTGTCAGAGCGGGAGTCGCGGTTTCGATCAAAGCAGGAGCCACAGTTTTTACTAATGCCGGGGTTGCAGCATCCACGAGAGCTGGGGTAGCAGCTTCCACGAGAGCCGGGATAGCAGCTTCCACAAGAGCGGGTGCCGCAGCCTCTACAAGCGCAGGAGCCACAGCCTTCACGAGCGCAGGCGTCGCTGACTCCACCAAGGCGGGGGTTGCGGATTCGATCAGAGCAGGAGTCGTAGATTCTACCAAAGCGGGAACGGCAGTTTGGGCAAGATTGGGTACTATGGCTTGAACAAGAGCGGGAACAGCGGCCGCTACGAGCGCAGGCATCGCCGCCTGCACGAGAGATGGAGTTGCAGCTTGAGTGAGAGCCGGAACCACAGCCTGGACAACGGCAGGAACCACGCTTTCTACCAGCTCCTTTGCAAATCCGGAGACCATAGATGACAACTCGGGCCGAATCGTATCGATGATCTCGCCGGCTAAACCTTCGACGAGCTTAGCCTCCTTGATAACTCGATCCAATTCAGACTGAACAGTCGCACGAACGTCCGATTCATCCATCGCCTGTGAATAAATTACAAGTTGCTCGATCATAAAATTCGAAAAAAAAGTGAAAAACCTACCGGCTTAGTCGGGGTTTCGATCTGAGCAGGCTCAGATTTATTTGGAGTATACGTCGTCTGACAACCTCCGCACACCTTGGGGACACTCTTCTCCACGCAGGATGGACACAAGTCGTGACCTGTCTGGGTGTTGGGCGACAATGATTGGGGGTTGAACTGAGGCCAGTACCAAGGTGGTATCAACTGCTGAGGGAGGCCGGGCCCGGACGTGAGTCCAAGAGCTTGACTTCCGTTGTCCATCTGGTCAAGAAAATATCAGAACGAGATAATCAAGTACGTATACCTGAAGTACTCACCCCATTCCAGTTCATAGAAGCCAAAGAGGGACCCCCTCCATTAACTGGCTGCTGACCTTTCACATCGGAGATCACGCCAGGAGCCGAAATTAGTGTGCTTTCGGCCATAGTGGCCGGTCCTTGAACTAAACTTCCTTCGTGGGATGGTCTATCAAAGCAAGAATTAACATCAGGCAGTTTTTTTTCGAATATTCGTAGTTACTTACAGTGGAGGTGCTTGTGCAGCACCTTGTTGGGTTCTTTGACTACTCGGGGAAGCTCCCCGAACGTCGCTACGCCGGGGTCTCCCGTTGCTCCCGACCTGGGCAAGCCCCTAGCAAAAGATTAGAACCGAGTTCTCAATCGATAATCAATGGACTCACAGATACATTCTTGGTCTGAGACGAGTCCCGAACCGGATATGATCCTTCATCCGAATCGTCTTGATAACTTGAGTCCATGTAAGGTTGCCGAACTAATAAATCGCCTCTTTGCGCTGGAGTTTGCTTGCCGGGGCGAAACGACCGTCCAACAGGGTAAGGTGGCTCGTTTATATAGCCCCCTTCATCCTCAACGGCATCGTGATACGCGGACTGGGCAACAGGAGACTGCTCACGATAAACTTGACGGGTACTGGAGGCAGTTAGCCGTTCCGTCTCACGGGTCCGACGACGGGGCGGATTAGGCGACTCTTGCATCTCGCGTCCGCGGCGAGAAGTTTGAGCAGACTGCGAAGTGTCTTCTCGACCATATCCGGCACGGCGTTGGCGGCGACCACTATCTTGGGGCGGATCCTGCGGATGCGGATTGAACGAAGGCAGCGTTGTTACGCCTGGTTGCTTTGGTTGTTGTTCGGCCTTTTTGCGAAATTCGGCCTCAATTTCTGGTATTTCAGCTGTGTAACTGTATTCGCCATTGGACATGCCACGACCTGCGGTGTTAAAGGGGTTAGTAGTAGCCAACCGTACGACCGCATCGACTCGGTCGTAGATTTCAGGCATAGTGTTGAAGATTCAAACCACGACTCAGGGTGTCGTATTGAGTATCGAATGGGATGTTGATCCACTGAGATTGATTACAACATTAAAATCTTTGACTAGTCGACAAGAATCAATGTGCTCACCGGCAGATATAAACGCTAAAATTGAACAGCAAGTACTGTAAAGTCTCCAAGCGCTTCCCTAGAGAGGAGGGGAATTGAATCTAACCCCTACCAAGCTGATTTACATAGTCAGGAAACATCCCATGGAGATGAAGCAGAGCCGGCTCGGGCATCGCTACTCCGGATAGATAGACGCGCTTTTCGGTGTAGCATTGCCGGTACGGGAGGACGACCGCGACAGCTCAGGCACCTCATCATTGTGGTCAAGCGCCAGGATCTTCCGGGCGCTTAACGAGGAGTCCAAGCATGAACAAACATTTCCGCCTCACGTGCCACTTGCTCCCCGTCCATAACCACCCCCGAACCGCCTCAAAATTCACGCGTCCACATCGACCAGAGCCAAGAGACTCCGAACCTGTAGCCAACTGCTCTAGCCGCATTTTCTCATCTTGCTGTACGCGACTTTGTTATATAGGACGGTAGTTTTTCGCCATTCCAATCCGCCAATTAATTCAATCACGACATGATTTGACCACCGTTAACCGGCAAAGCTCACCTTTCTGCGAGCAACATTGTATTGGAGGCTAAGTACTTTTCTAGATCAAGCGGACCGGCGATATACTGTATGGTGCTCCCGAAGATACGAGAACGCTTATAAGCTTCCGGGTCTCCCGGTGCGCTTAGGAACAGCCTGTGGGATGCGTGGATAAGACTTCGGGGCGCGTGGAACTAGTTTCTTAAGTCACAGTATACTAGATGCTCTACTTTCAGTGTTGACTATTATCCAAAACCAAGAGCAAAATATGTTGAAGAGTCTCAAAAAGGAAGGACTTACGCATGTACTGACGCGTACACTTGCGTGTACGCATACGCGTATATGCCGAATGCTTACTAAGCTTTGATCTGACTCGAACATTTTAGCTTATGTAATGTAGCTTTTAAACCTCTGTATCTACATCGAATTGAATGACCCCCGCTTCCACTGCAATACTCGCTAAGTCATAGCTTTGAGTGTCCGAACGTTTCGGAGTAATCCTCAACAAAATACTTGAGAAAACCAACAAGCAACAGACTGATAATGATGTGATAGCCACCGTGACCGCTGCCGACTCCCGCTGAAGTGGTAGGATAAATCACTGACAACAGATTTCAGACGGGTTTGAACTATATGAATGGCTCTGCGATGCGGTAGAGAGCTTCGTGTCCTTTTCAGTGAAAAAACGAAGGTGGTGATTGCAGAGCATGAACATCGAACATCAGATGCTGGCAGACTCATCTCAGCAATTTACATCGCTCAAGCGGTTGGCATTGCGCGATGAGGTCACTGGAAGAAACTAATGGATTCAATGGAATACTCGATGGTGGCTGTGTAGAAGATTCATGTAAATACAAGAATATAGTGGAATAGTATGGAACTTACCAGAAGTAATCGAGTCAAGCGTGTGGATACACAGCCTACTTACCGTATGACTCGGTATGGATCGTAGGGTATAAATACGGGCCCATTCGCCCTCTTACTACCCATCAATCTACTCTTATTTTCTACTGTCTTTTCTATATCGTTTATATCATTGTACTTAGTTGTATATACATAGTAATAAATATCTGATTGTTATAGGCTGTGCAAGCGGTCGCTCCCGGAGATACTGGAGACGCCACGGGCGAATAACAATTCTCCATCCGCCAGTTCAAGGTTCACATGTCGTTGACGTATGAGCTCTTACCAATTTTATATATCCTAGCGTCATCCAAGGGTACTATACTACATATAGGTGACGGTACGCCTCTGGTTATAATGATGTTAGCTAATGAATAGGTTACCTTGCAAATCACTCGTCTCGCCTGCACAGGCTGCTTATATAAAGCCCAGCCTCGTCATCCGAAGCGTGCATGTATTGATTGGTGAACAGTCGTTATTTGGCCTTGTTTATATGGTTAGCTGAGCCTGACGTTATGAGATTAAAGTAACATATGGTGCCTAGAAACTATATTCCAAGCAAAGACGTATATCTATCTATCAATTAGCCTAGCACAGTAGAGCTACTAATGATATGTGGATGTTAGTTCAACTCTAACATCTTATATCACTAGCAACCAACGCCCAGCTTCTCACCTTTAAGCTTATTGCGCAAAGCTACATCGGTGTATTCCGAAGTTTAATATGCCATGCTTCATAAGGCCCCAATGACTCTCGTCGTGTCACTGCGTGAAGCGTCCTAGACAAACAATCGTCAGCAGTGCGAAGATCTCGCGTTGAGCCGTAAACGTTGGCCCCTAAAGCCATGGTATCACCACCCGCAAGAACAGTATCTGTCGACCCACTACTCAGATGACCTGGTTGTATGTTATTGAACATTCGATCACGCACGAGGTAAGGGGTCAGCTCCACGTCCGTGGAAATGAACGCAGTCAGGGATACTTCGAACACAAACACGTCTTTGACATTGAATCGAGTGCTGGTATGAGTTTTAATTGTGGTTTTCGGGCTCCGGTCATGCCTGATAAGAACACACAACCCCCCCTCGATCAATTCTATTGACTCTACAATAAGGGCCATTCATCACAATAGGGGCTCACGCCGTTACCACGGATGGACTTTCACACCAATCGTACCAACGCACATAAACTGTACAGTTTTCTATCATTACACTGACCTCTAAGGTTGTGCTTGTGAATCTGAGACGCGGAGCTCAGTAAAATCCTCTGCTGGTAGGGAGCAGCTACCCGAAGGGACCTGCTCCGTGTATGCAAGGAAGAGGATGTTTCGACGACACTCCAAGGGTTGAATCGACCCAATCAAGGCGCTAGCTGCTCCCACTCCTCCTTGACATGCTCCACATTAACCCCTTAATCTCGTGCTAATAGATTATGTTACGTAGTATTGCCCTCCACTTGTTCGCACTCACCCCGGCGCTTTGAATCCACGACACTCCTATGAATAGTTCCAGGTGCATTCACTCTCCGAACACAATCCGGTCACCCCCCTCGCGGCTTAGTGCTGCATTATGTAGAATTTCTTCGTCAGAGTGATAGGGGCCGCGAGGAATATTCTCCATTATCTAATTTATGTTTGGTATATCTGTAGTACCTCAAGACCTTGAAATAAGCACTTGAATTATCTCTTGTAAGAAGACTGTAAGCTCTATTATATCTTATCAGCGCTAATGGAGGGATATATGCGTGTCTGAAACGAGTTTTTTGGGCATGCTATCTCGAGAGCGAGGCGATACTAGCATATATTTGTTCCACGCAGATTCAATTCATGAGGTTATACATTGACGTACTGCAAGCGGCTTGTTTTGGTGAGGTGACCTCGCCGTGAGTATCACGGTACCTGACTCAAAAAGGTCCTTGCGCAACCCAACTCCCCCTGGGCGCTTGCCCAGCCTTTTTGATCCGTCTAGCGAACAACGCCACAGCCCGCCACAGCTTCTACCATCAGTCATTCAATACGGTCTGGATGACGTAGGACGGCGTAACAAGGCTTGCTATAGTCGGACGTATAATTTCACGGCGCGGTTCACCCAAACAGGTATGACCGAGTGGCGACCAGGCACAAATATTCGCCCTCGAAGGAATCTCCGAATAACAATATATTTGGCAGGCGTGACCAATTATTTTTACAGCTCGGGGATACCAGCTCAGGATATACACGTCGGCAATTGGCCTGGCGGCTCCGAGGCTCCGAGCTGAAAATAATCGATTTCGAGAATCTAGCCAGCAATAGGCTAACCCAAGTGCATCGCTTGCACAGTACTTCGAGGCGCTGGTGCACCATGTCTAAGGACTTAGCCGGTACTCTAGAGTATTCAATACCCATAAAGCGATCATAGGAAGGCCACTATCTCCTCACCATCCCCACTCCAATCCCACACAATCTACTCCCCTCATCATGCGCTCTACTCCTCTCTTCACCTTCCTCTTGACTCTCTTCTGCCTCCTGTCCTTCAGCTTGGCTAGCCCAGCCCCGGCTCCTCTGGTCCCGGATGCGCCAGCTCTTGTCGAGCGTGCTCCAGGCGACAACTCGACCGAGGTCGACCCTGTCACCACGAGCGGCGGGGGATCTGGCAATCGCGGTGGCAAATCGACGGCCTGTGGCTGCAAGGACCTGGGTCAATATTGCCCAGTCCGTGGCCCATGCTGCGGGTACCATCTCTGTTGCCCCAAAGGGTAAGCGAGTTCTACGATCTTGTTCCAGTTCGCCGTTAAATTTGCTTGTTGGCAGTTATCGCTGTGCATACAACAAGTGGGGATCGAAGGGAATCACTTGCGAGCGCGGGTGGTAAGGCATCGAACATGTGCTGGTTACAGCGTATGCCGTAAGTAAACCTAGTTGTGCACGCAAGAGTTATCACGTTGATCATCAATATCACTTGGCAGAGGGACCTTACGAACGATGCATGCAGCACGTGTGCGTTAAATTTGGACAAATGCCATCGTCGACTCCAATGAAATTCTGGCTTCTTCACTTTCTTAAAAAAACACAAAAAAACCAGTAGCCTTGCGTCTGTGAGATTGATCGTGACTATACTCGTATCTGTTGGTGTGGGTACAAGGACAATTGTTTTGCCATGTTTACCGAAATCGAATGAATCTTGTTGAACGTCCTTGTACTAAATCTACCGGGCGGAACCTCTTCACTTGCGGAGCAAGCTCATAGCGACGTTACTTGGCTCTATATCTCCAGGCAAGGGATGTAGAGGTATAAACAGGTTCAGCTGGCTCTCGGTTTATATCTGGCTATCGGACATAGGGGTTCAGTTTAGCGAAAGTGTCGTAGCAGGTTGGATTAGAGGTGTCGCCCGAGCATCGACCAACGGTCTATTGAAAAATGCAGGCAATAGTATCTTATCGGAGGAGACGGGGCAGCTTAAAGCTCTATCAAGTTATTGTGATATACTGTATACGACCCAACCGAAAAGCTGCAAGCGTCAAATCAAATATTTGATTCCTCCATTGGCATGTGTAGAAACCGCTCAAATGTAATCGAACGTAGGAGAACAAGTGAGTCAGATAATCGAGGCAAGTGTATACCCAGCACTTACTGCGTATGACTCGGAGACATTCGCAGGGTATAAATACGGGCTCTGCGAGCCCTCTCCTACATTATCCTCATCCTGATACTCACATTCTTTTCGTATTCGTTCTATCGCTCATAATATACACATTTCAATTTCTATAACATGCCGTAGGCTCAATTCACATATCATCAAGTCATTTAGATTATCATGACTAGGAGCACTCGAAGGCGTAGTTGATCCACCTCCAAATGGTCTGATGCGATACCATACCCACGGGCTTGTGCCGCATATAATCAAGCTGATGGCCACCTACAGGGCGATTTAATATGAGAAAAATAGATTCATTACTATCCAAAAAATTGTGTCAACCTAAGTGGATGACAGTTCGTTCGCCACCACAAGGTTCCTAAATTTGGTTCTGCTTGTCACGCCGAGGTAGCATCGTCCTGATCAGACCCAAACCACTAAAATGGAGCTAAAGAATCAGAACCATGCGTCGACCATATATACCTGTATCGGCCTAAGCCTTAGTCAACGTGATTCGTAGCGAGATTACAGGGCATAAATGACCCTAGGCCGCGCACGGCGAACAGTCGTGCACGTGACATTCGAAATGAGCTCGTCACAATCGCCCAATCCAATCGACCTAGTCCGCGTCTAGGAATAAACATCAGCACGACAGAACCGGTTGTTTATGTCGGATATTGCCACATTCCAGCTTCCAGCCTACTTGATCTTCATCAAAAGCATACGTTGATTCTGCCAGAATAGCTAGCAACCCCAGTTCCTTGCTGCCGTTCATAACGCCCAAGAAATCGGAGTCGAGCTGCAAGCAGAGGATTGAGCATGAGATAATCTAATAAATACGGCATCGGAAGGACCCACTACGCATAAGATACTGCCCTCACCATACTCCCAATATTCTGGTCTGGTTCTCCCGCTTTCCCTACCTACATATCAGTCTTCCAGTCTGCAACGTTCGTGTATGATACATAAAAACCCGTACAATAGACATATACACGAGAAAATAAAAGATAAGCGCCCAGCGCCGTAAGACAAAATACATAAAAATGGATATAAAAAGATATAGAAAGCGCTAGAACTAATGTTCTAGCGCATGAGTAAGACCTATCGCTGCGTACCTTATGGTCGTAGCATAGGCGAGGGTACGCATATAGGCGACCCTCGCTAGAATGCTTGCGCGCACATGCACGCTCTCATATAGGCTTGTTCTGAGATAAGGATTTAGTATTTAAACGACCCTCTGAGGAGTCTAGTTTCTTTGTACTTAGTTTTACACTTCAATACGACAGTATCGAACGGTCTATTGGCTCTGCGAGCCGTTTACTTTGTTTGTTTACTCTTTGTTTGTGTCTTACTAGGTGCGCGCTAAGTTCCCGTTTGTTACTGACTATATTTGTTTGGCTTTATATACAGGAACTTTGCACAGTCTCCCGACTCCCATCTCGACAAGACTCAGGATTACGCCAAGTAGACCGAACAGACTAAGATAATTCAGTCGAGGGTCAATCCAGGTGAGTTAGAGTGATTACAAGTGGTCATATACGAATCGGCCGGACAGTAGGCGCTAGAGCGGATGACGGCGAGGAGAACAACGAGAAGAGTGCATGTGTTGGCCTCGAAGAAATACCGAGACAGAGCTCCATTGTTCCATTCAGGACCAAGATCTATCCTTGCGTACATAATGGGCCGGCTCTGAGAATCGGTAACTAGTACTGGGTCCGCGCTCGGCGGACTATGAAAACGTGGGATCTAGGTTTCTGAGAGCCCTATAGTTCGAGTGAGACCGAGTTCGACAGAACGTTGAGCAAAATCTTCAAATCAGAGGCATGGCACGGTTGAGATGCCGGAAATGATATAGCAATGAGAACGACGCTCGGACGAGCCACATCGTTCCTTAGGCACCGGACATCATTTCTTCAGCCCTCAGAGCCAGTCCTTCGTAGCTCGATACATTCCCACAACCAGTCCAGTCGGGTCAATTGCACTCGAGATTATGGTAGGACTACTAGCTAAAAGGAGCGGGACCAACGAATCTGAGCCCAGCTCTAACCTAAAGTAGCGATTATACGAGTTGGCTGGGATTTCTCGTTTGCTGTAGAAGCAGACGGACCACAAAACTCCACAGACAGATGTGATTTGATCGATATAGACTGCTGTTCGAAGAGCTCCGTAAAGCGGTGAGATGATGCGGTGTATGATATGGTCGTTAGACAAGACAATCCTACTCAGAAGTTGAGGGGTGGAAGAACAAATGTGATTTGCGTCAGCGTAGCAAGCTCGTTGAGCCCGACCCAAGCATCGGCAAGGAAACTAACAGAAGGAACCGTACCAGGAACAACCCAGGAAACCCCAGGCGAGCGTACTATCCACTAAGAGTACAGCTACTAGTCAACACGGGGAAAGAAGCGTTCATATAGCTTGAGCCAATTGTAGCTTTAATTCGGTCGTGATGAGAGCAATAAGAGACGGAGGCGGAGTATGGTCAGGAGGGGCAAGGGCAAGGCACGGCGTGACTCAATCGTCAGCTTCTAACATAAGTGAAAGACTGGACGTCGTCAGTCTGGTAAGCAGCGACAATGTACCATCATCAACTTGTGGACGCAACTCCTTCTATTCAGGCTTGGAGAGCTTGGTTCGCGGATGGAGTCGACAACGCCGCATAGTGGTCGTCAAGGATCAGGTAACAGGTGACACAACCATGAGCACAGCCACACTGCTTCTGCATTTGAGTCATCGTCAAAGTACACTTCGACCAGCGATAAACGCATGCGT
>WSTH01000567.1:0-21826 GCA_019616345.1 Ceratobasidium sp. 395
ATAAGAAATTTACCTCGGATACCTCAGATACCTCAGACACGACCGAGGCGGAATCCTGAAGGTCCCAAGAGTGCTTGGCAGCTGACACGCCATCCAAACATCCTAACTTGGTGATGTCATGTCGTTCCTGAGTAAGCGGGTTAGAATACGAGGGGCCAGCGAGACAAGTCATTGCAGCAACTAGTTCAAAAGTAAAAGAGTTGAGGGATTTGAGACTGTGGGATAGCAGACGAGACAGCTATATACGGAGCGGGGTTATCTTGACACCAGACGAAGAACGTCGCGATTGCTGTTGATAACTAAGAATTGGTATAACAAAACACCGCGTTGTGCCGAAGCAAGTTGACCCACAGAAAGTATGCTGGCAGACTTTCCTCGTAGAGAATGGAGGAAGCCTGGACGAGAAGAGCCAAGTGAGGAGGCACCTGTGGTCAGGGAAGGTCGTAGGAAAGGCTTTGATGCGGGCCCAGTACGTTCCCTCGGAAGCGCCGAGACAATCACGTGGGGGTTTATAGCTCCGCTTGCGTCAAGATACTGCA
The DNA here is from genome assembly GCA_019616345.1 of Ceratobasidium sp. 395. Classification (NCBI taxonomy): domain Eukaryota; kingdom Fungi; phylum Basidiomycota; class Agaricomycetes; order Cantharellales; family Ceratobasidiaceae; genus Ceratobasidium; species Ceratobasidium sp. 395. The sequence goes on from WSTH01000567.1 coordinate 540, forward strand.
TACAATCGCATGCATAAACCTTCCTCAAACTTTTCAAACTACGTTGCCCGTAAAATTTTCGCTTCATAGGCTACGCTTTAAAAGGTAACCCATCGTATGTACTCCGTCTCCTAGACCGACTAACCCGAACGATTGGTCGCGTGCGTGGTCGTGTGACATAAAACAACGAAGCATGCACACCCTTGACTTACCTAGGCAAAAGTCTCGAATGACGACTGATGATCAGCATCGGGCACCCACTCATATCCATGCGTTGAAGAACGTGGGATAATTGTGAGATCTGATTGGTTGGTCAGTCGGCAGTCGCTGATGTACGGGTGCTTAGTTGAAACCCCAGTTAGCAGAGTAATTCCGGACCTTGTTCCTCGCAGCCAAAATTTCACAGGTACCGAACGGTATATTAGCTTATCTGAAATGAATCAAGCAGAAGTAAGGTGTGAGCTGGCGCTTGGGAAACACTATTTAACCTATTTAACCACCTTTTCTCTTTCCATACTCAATCATACTGAGCCTCAAAGCTCTGGTGCCATCGATACATCTAATTGGCAGGCCAGAAGAACGGACGAAACAAGCAAGATTTTGAAAAGACATCACTTTCCGCTCAAAGTTCAGACAAAACAGTCTGTCAACGAGACATTAACGCTAGATAGCGGCCCGTAACCCGTCCAAGCGACGACCGAGATTGTTCCATTCGATATGTCGTTGTTCCACCCCGCAGGCCCGCATTTGCGGGGGGATCTAATCAGTGCTTGGCGTTCCAGCTATTTGCCAGGACGAACACCTTTGATCATAATTCGAACTCATAACCCCAACTTACAGGCTCAGCAGGCCATCACATTGAGCTCTCAATCCGACTCACCGTAGCCTGGTGTCTAAATCAATGAGATCGGGTGAGTAGATGGGGGAAGACGACGAACACGCTGCGCCAAGTTCAATACTATGCTGATGAACGTGAACGCACGTTTGAAAGTAACATCTAGATGTTCAGCGGCCGAGGATGAGCAATGTATGAGATGTCGCGCTTGAACGATCACCGGCACGCTACTGTATGGTCGAGAGATTGACTCTGGCCTGAGTCTATCGTATCGAACTCATGACCCATCTCAGATGGACGAACGTGCGTTAGGACACATTCTACGACTACCCCAGATCTATCATTATCCATGCTGTATGACGCAGAGCCTGCCGATCCTAGGACACATGGTAGGACTAGGTCGTACGCTGCGAGGTCAAAGGGCAGGGGAGGCTACCGCCATGGGTAATAGCGCAAGACAGAGACAGGGGGTGGCATCCCGTGCATATTCAGTCTGTTCCTTCGGTATGTATCTATAACGCAATCTACAGAGTATAGACTACACTTTACGCTCCGCCGGGACTGAGAGACATCGACGTGCTAGCCGTTTGATGTCATGTATTGCGCGGATGAAAATAGAGTGTATGAGTTATTGAGACGAAAAGATCCGCTTTACGGCACCAAATAAGCTATTGAATCAGCTTGGCTCTGATTTATATCTCCGCACCGACTCGTCCCCCGAGGACTGGATAAAATATCAAAGAATCTTTTGGTACAATGATCGTCGGTGCCATTCGGGCTTTACGACCAACCGGCTGGCTTACTATAAGACACAACTTATAAGTAGAGGAGACGTGATGATATAATTGGATCTTTACTCTGAGTAGATGTAAGTCATGAAAATACTAGTTCACCATGGCTGAACTTTGCCAAGTTAGTTTGCCGAAACCAAAAGCAAAGTAAAGGTTAATCACGTGACCGATGCCACCACTTGACGAACTGAGTAACTCCGAGCGTCAAACACATCCATACTACAAAGTTCTGATGATATTACTGTACTGGCATGAGACTAACGTCGGTCCCCGGACCAGAAACCGCGAAATTGCATTTTTGAAGAATTCAACTACCAACTAAACCGGGACTCAAATTTGAGGTTTAGATGCAATAGGTAGCTCAGAGCTAGTTCACCAAACCTGGAGTAGCAGAGCTTCAGGTAGGAGTAGAAAAATGCATTTCTTAGTCCTCGCGAGAGTGTCCGAAGTCCTGGGGACGACGTTAGTCTCATGCCGCTACAGTATGGGTGCGGGTTAGCTGACGTAGCGACATGCTAGTTCAAAGCTCAGCCTGGATAATCATCGCATCCCCTATGGGGATGAAATTAACGCATATAGTCGACCGACCGGGTGTGGGTACTATCAGCTAGACCAAGTAATAACTGACTATGAAGTTGATATCAACATGCAAACACTGTGCGTGCAATTTCTAAGTTTGGTGTGGTAGAAAAGACTAGGAGAGGTGTTGACACTTGTCCTAAATAGGCACCTTATTGTCTTTTTTGACATGGTTAGCACGCGACTCACTCTCCCGTCTATTGTTACTAAAATAGTAAAATATCATATATCCCCCGCACGCCAAAGCGTCGAGGCATTAAGTTAGGAGAAACACTAAAAGTACAGAGGAGCCAGTGGCGAACATAACAAGAAAAATAGGCAAACGGAGCAGACACACACAAACATATCTAGACAAAAAGGCAAAGACAAGAAAGCACAAATCAAGAGAGCGGGCAAAAAAATTCGAGGAGAAAGATAAGGGCGGGGTCATAGCCAATATACAGACGCAGAACGCCAATAAACGAGACGAACGAAATAGAAAGCAAAACATAGACGAGCATCACGACAAAGTATAGAGACGAAGAGGTAGCAGGGAGGTCTAGTGAAGGGGCGGACTAACGACTACTCTCGGAGGCAGATAATCAAGAAGCTATGAATTGAAGGGTGATACGAGGACGGGTGCTTCATACTCTGGACAGGCGGGCTAATTTCTCTAGGTCGGCATCACGTCGCCGACCTCCTACTCTCCTGGTAAACCTACCACCCTCGTCAAACACTACAAGCAAGATCAGTCAACTAACCCCCGCCGTGCTGGGGCCAGGCAGCACGGTTGGCCCGGGCGTAGCAGACCTCACCTACGAGTAGGCCATCGAAAGGTAGCGAGCTCGCCGCTTGAACTAGGTTGGCGTCAGCGGGCCAGCCGCTTGAGCGATATTATCCAACCCACACCACCCGCCCATCCGCTAATATATCGCTTACAGCTCACCACCTTGTCCCTTTACACCCCCTCAACCCTTAATTCACCCAAAACTTATTCTCAGGACCTCCACTGCCAGCTTGGTTTGGGCCGGCATCATCGTTAGGGTCCTCGATGAATGCGGTTTCGGGGTCAGGATCGAAGTTGAAATGGTCTTCGTTGGTGAATGTCTCCACTATTGACTCGAGTCAACATGATGTAGCTGTACAATATAATCAATACTCACCTCCATCGTGATCCTGCGGTACTTCAATAGGGTACGTCCCAGTCTGATCCTCATAAATATCGAATATCGTCTTCTTCCGTTTCAGACACAACGCCACCCCCAAGAACGGCTCCTTGGCGCACTCCTTTTCGAACCGCCGCAACGTGCGCTCAACGTGGTTCCACGCGCATCGTTCCATCATGCCGCGTTCGCAGTACAGGCCGGAGTCCTCCCATTGCTTCTGGTACCAGAGGCTCTTCATTTGGAACCGGTGCCCCTCAACCGTCAGCTCGTAGGCGTAGTGGATGACTCGTCGCATGGTAGGCGTAGACTCCAGCGGCTGATCCGCGAGTCCGTAGATGCTCAGAGCAGTTTTGACGCAGGCGAAGACGGTGAACATGATGATGACAACAACCTTGGCGATCGAGTCAATCGAGATAGGTGGAAGCCTAGACGGGGTGACGAGGGTCGAATGCGATGTACCAGACACTACCTCAGGATACTCGTAGGTGCATGATCTGCCCTTGGTCCACGCATAGGCTGGCATGGGTTGAGCGGGGTTACTCGGGCTTGTCGTGCGCGCTCTCGTCGGTGGAAGTTTGATCCCCTTAGTCCGACTAGGAGGAGGAGGAGGAGGAGAAGGTGGTGGTGGTGGCGGTAGCATCGGCAGTGGGTGTGAAACCGAAAGAGGCTGGAGCAGTACCTTTGCGCGGTAATACGCGGCACAATATCTGGTACGCGCCCAAAGTAAGGTCCTGTATGTCAAGGACCCAGCACGATGGTGCGTAAGGCCTGTATGTAGATAAGCATCTATGAGACTGAGAGTACGATACCAGACACTTACAGAGTTTGGCCTCGCATAACGTCCGAGTGTATGAAACGGTCAGGCTCTTCAAGCTAATCCGGCGATTGAGTTCCAAAATTTTAGATTTGATAAATGAGAAACGGGACGTGAGTGAGCGGGATCGAGGTCCCGAGGAATCTTCAGGAAAGCGCGGCGAGGTTTCGTTGAGTGATCTTGGGATAATCGTGACGAGACAAGGGGGCTTCGCGAGGTCAAGGCAAGAGTGATGTCCGTCGTTACTGAGGCTAGCGAGCCCCATACTGAATAGGAGCCAAGAGAGATTAACAATCGAGAGAGCATCGCATAATCCAATACTAACCGGCTACGGAGTCCCAAGACAGGCGACAACAGTACGAGGATCACGAGACATAACGCGCCGCTCAATGAGCGACGTGAGAGCAACATTGCGGCGAAAGGATAGTAGAGGAACGAGAGCAAAAGTAGAGGTTGATGAGTGCTAACAGTACTCAGACTTCGACAGTTCGATAGCGGTCGGGTCAAAAGTGGGGATTGGTGAGGAGCAAAAATCTCAGAGGCGGCGGCTTAAGTATCTGTCGATTGAGCTGGGCAATCGCTAAGACCGAGCTGCCCCCCAAAAAAAATCTGCTAAAAGACCACGAGCTCCTAAAGAAGCCTTGTCATATTGAATTAGACAGGGGGTGGGTTTGCAGTGTGGAGCAGATAGGAGCTCGGGATCTAGGCTCCTCATCCCAACTAGCCCTCTGTGCTTTAGCTTTATGAGAACGACGTCTGAAGTTGAACACAGAAATAGTTGGCGACCCATCGATATTAGCACTTAGAAATCGTGTGGTGTGGCGGGAGGAGTTAGTTGCCACCTTGACAAAATATTTACGTAACAATTCGACCCCTATTTGATACCGATGACGCGCCGGAACGCCGAGCTCAGGAGCGGGGACGAGCCATTATATTTATCAAAAGCACAAACGAAGTGAGCGGAGATATTTGGGCAGAGTGGTGGATGTTCCAGCTGTTATGAAAACCTCATGCGTTACGGCGACAGTCAGTAGATTAAAGCATCTCGTTCAAGGCTCCAATTGGCAGATGCCTAGAGTCCACAAATCCACATTTAACCATTTAGGTTTAACTCATTTGTTGTCCGTATGAGAATTCTTGCTTTAGGGGACGGAGAAGCGGCTAGACTCCGGTCATCTCGGGACAGAAGGTATGACCATCCAAGGACCCCATATGTTGACAAAGCTAACTAATCGGAGACAGATGGTAACAATACCCACAGGGTGTATTAAAGTGTCAGATTCAAAGTCCAGCAAGCTTATGATAGTTCCAAACGGAAGTCGATTTCTTGGAGTCCTTCAGCGGAAAGGTCAAAACTGTAAAAGTACCCCTCAAGTCCAAACCGGTCTCGAGGCTAAACCTTAAGGTGGAACAGCGCGAAGTACGCAAGGGCTACATAGGAGCGTGCTGAGATATCGTGCGGGACACGGAATAACCATTGAGGAGCCTGGTGACGCTGCCTGTGGAAGAGAGAAACACAACGGATTCGGCTGGTCACGTGCGATGATACCACGCCCTGAGGCCCAAGCCTGGGGCAACCCAGAATTCGCATACTGGGGGGCTCTCCGTGTCGCCAATCACACACCTCAAAGTAACCAGCATCTATTTCAGTATATTCACCCTTTGAATTTCGTTGCCGTACGCAATCCCCCCACTGGCTCAGCTCCTTCACTGAGTACATTTGAACGAACTCATCAAGTCGTTGTTGTTGTAGTCAGCAAGATTGTAGATTCCTGCCGAAGATATTGTTGTCATTGAACCGCCCCGGATTAACAGCGTTGTTTCTTACCTGGGTAGACTATCCCACCCGTCGCGCGACCAACACAGCCAGCATCACTAAACGTGATAGTGCGCGCATCAATCACCAAACTTTTACATGTTTTAGTTCCAACCACGCCTCACCTATAAATCGTGCAGGTCAGGCCTTGGTCGGGTCCAAAGCTCGACACGACGTCGTTGAAGTCCGAGCCGACACCAACACATTGACCAGAACTACAAACCAGTACAAATTCAGACAATGGTGTGCTCGGTATAAATTCTGCACTCACTTGAACCCACGAAGATAGGCCTACAGTGATCGTATATTCAATGTATGGTTAGCATAATCCTAGCATGAGAAGAAGGGGGTCTAGACTCACGCAACGGCCACTGAAGTTGGCGTCGGTACAGAAGAACACACCGCCATTGACCGCAGCTGGGGCAGGTTTCTGTCCGCGGTTAATGACAGCTGGTCATTAGTCATAGCTCGCGACAACGTGTCATCTGGCCATTGAGGTACTCACGCCAGGAGTAGGCTTCACTACGTTCTTCGGGTCAAGCTCGACAGGAGTCGTTACTTTGCCGTCCCAGCCAAGCTTTGTCTTCCAGTCCTCGCGAGGGGTCAAACCCGTAGGCATGGAGCTGGCTACATATACGGCAGAGAGAGCAGAGAAAGCGGCAAGAGTGAGCTTAATAGCGAACATGATGTGAAGCGGAAGAGCGAGAGAGAGCTGCGGGCTAGAGTAGGGGCTAAGTTGACTGGGGAGTGTGTAGAGCCTGGAGACCTGGCATTGAGCATGGGTTGTTCTTATACGCCGTGCGCCATTACATATAATATGATTAGCTGTGGTAACTTAAATCCGGCGCATATACTTAGGATAAAGATGTGTCTTCGGCATTCCAGCGCCCATGTACGTCCTCCGTCGGCTGAGTTCTCTAAGCCAGCAAAGTCTGGGCTCCCACGTCCATGCAGCCTTCCTTTGCTTTCTGTCAGCCGCATTCCGCTGAACTAGCTCTAGATTCAAATGATCGATGAGATTTGCGCGTAGTCGCGAGCGCTTACTTACAGATACAACCTCCCACTTCTTTTCCTAAAGACCCCGTGTCAAACGAGTGGGGGCGGTGGACATTTGAGAACCAATCTATCCAAGCAATAATACTAGTAAGGGGTTTCAATTACTTGAAACGAACGGTGTAAGTAATTAGAATTAATGCTAGGCCTTTATCGTGTGCCTATGTCTACAATTCTCGCTGAATGTCAATACTCTCTATGACAGTAAGGCGTATGTATATTTAATGAAGCAAGAACTTATTGGTTAAAACTTTGCGGAAAGGACCGGAGTGGCTATAAGATCCCAGGCCCTAAGTGCTCGCAGAAGAGAAGTGTAATTGTTTAGATACAAAGTATTTGTTGCTTCCGAGAGTTTGGGCATACATAGATGAGATATAAGGTAGTAATGTCTCAGCCCTAAATTTAAGGATGCGGGTGCACACATGATGTGGAAGTTTTCCTCATTATGAGCGCCTGTCGACTACTCGACTGGAATGTGTATTGTGACCATCCCTTGTACTAGGCAAAACGCTCGAGTTAGTTCGAGACAGAAGAAATCCCAAGACATCAACGGCGCTTAGTATACCCGGAGATGCGTGATCATCAATCGGTATCGATAGTAATTGGGCACATCGCCGAACTTCGGTTCTTTTCAATAGTGATGATTGTCAATGGCAAGCCATCAAGACTCGGTGGTGATTCCATTTTTACCTGGCTGAGTCTTTTTGTTCGGCCATCATATAAGCTGCCTAAATGGCATTCGATACGAGATGGTATGTAAACAACGCGGGGCACCTTGTTTCTTGAGTTCTTACTCGATCCGATCGGCTCCGGACACAGCACAGAGTCAGAAGTGAGTTTGTGAGCCTGCGCAGTAACGGGTATCGAATTTCAAGCTAATTTAGATCACAGCTCCCATTGCGCGCTGGGTGACGACCCGAGTGATCTACGCAATGGTTATCCACCACTATGGAGGATATAGCAGCAACTGTGGATCCCGAGTCCGCTAACCACGGCGTGCCTGCCTGTAAGATATCCCTCTCTTCGATTGATGTCTTGGCGTCAACACTCCCAAACACCAGCTTCTTTTACGCATATACCTGGCGAAGATAACTACCATACCATAGTCACAAGGCTCTAGTCCGTGAAAAATCCGCACTCCGACCTGGATTGCCCAAAATCGACAGGTCGCCGATGGGTGCGCTAGATCTGGGAGGCAGGGTCATATCAGGAGTAGTCTTGCAAGAAAGAGTAGCGGACAGAAGTGGGCCAATTCTAGAGCCAGCAGCATAGTTGAGGCTAGGCGGAGATGAGCCCACTCCGCATCACGAAATAGGTGGCAGGATGCAAACCAATTCCAAGTATAATAAGAAATAGAATCATGAATGGGCATTGCAAGCGCATACAATCCACAATAAGCATGTTGGCAGGGCGCCTGGCTGGCTGACAAATGGCAAAGATTGCCCCGACTTCCGGTCTCCTGTGAATGTATCAAGCAGACCGCCGAGGGGCAAGCATCCTTACAATGTACTTGCAAATCCATCTCGAGTCTGCTATCTACTATAGAAGGATTCACAAATAATATCAAATACGCAGCAACCCAACGCGTCAGCTTGATATGTTCCAGTACATTCTCGAGTCGATTGGCAATACGGCTCCAAGGCGAACACGCAAGCCACCACAAGCGGCTTGAGCAGTGGCTATAAATACCCTGGCGTGAGGAGTGCGAACCACTACTCGTCAAACTCCCTGCGCGCGCTTGCCTGCCAGGATCTCCGATGCTCTTTACATACTGTGAGCTACCCCTTCGCTTATGTAGGTCACGCGAATAGGCAGGTATAGTACTTATCGTAAAACAACTACTGGAGTGAGTGCAGCTGGATTACAGGTTTAGACTAGTATTGAACCTATAATACTTGGAGACTGACACTCTCGTAACCACAGGGGTGTATGTCACTTTAAATGCGAGGTGCGATGTTCGATCACTGATCAGGCGCTCCAAAGATCATACTTACAATGAAACTACTTAGGCATGGTACATGAAGTCCAGCTTTTATGTCTGGTGTAAACGAGTGGGAGAAAATGGTAGCCTGGCGGGTCCTGGTGCTTGAATCAATAGTTTTATGTAATTTTACTTAGTAGCTTACAATGTATGCGCTATTCCTCCCTATGAATTGCACCCAACTCACCGGTACGGCTTTGTCACACAAAGATATATGGTGGGAGAAGGTTCGTGTACACAAACGCTCGGTTTTGTTCGAAATGACCCGCGTAAATTCCAAAGCCTTGCAATTCCTGCGAATACACCCAGCATCCTGGCCAAATACGCCAGGCTGACCATTGTAGTCAGCCTGGTATCAAATTCGGAATGCACGCATGCCTGACCAAATTGGACGGTGGGTGGCAAGCCCTGTCAATCGGTGAGCCAGCCTGGTTGGACTTCCAAGGCCAGGTAGCCATTTTCAGCAATGAGCATTACATTTCAGCCTGCCACCAATCTCGTGATGCCAGGATCCATATAGGGTCCGGTCGGACTGACCCAGCGTTTTTGCTGACTTGGAGGCGTAGGCTTTACTACATATTCGCTCAGAGAGGCAAACACTAGCCTGCGAGCCTCCCTGACAGCCTTGCCTCTAATTCTCCCGATATTGAAATGCTCCATGTAGTGTTGGGGGCACCATCGGTCAGGATTAGCCGCTGCCCGTGCCTGAAAGATTTCTTGGAGGGGTAGAGCTTGGCGATAATATCGCACCTACCGGTGATAGCGGTTCTCGTCGGTAGGCTAAACATGAGCATGATAAGATAGAACATCAAGAGTCCGAGTCGTCCAAAGATATCTGCTAGCCGTATGACTACGGGCGGCTTGGCCGGAAGGAGAAATTGTGTAGCTGAGTGCTCACAGACAATTTTGTGTGGAATGTTCTTAGATTTGTTAGCGAGGGGTAGAATGTATACCTAACGGGCGTACAGTAACAGATAAGGGGATGTGCAGACCGGTCTGCAAGCAAGATCAGCACCATTGTGATTATTGCTTGCAATGCTGACCACCCACTTAACTTTCGTCGTGTTCGACTTTCTACCTGTTGGGAATTCTATCACCTGTGAGCGGGGGGAAAACATACTCGGCTGAGGTGGTAAAGTCACAACACTTACCGAGCTGGCTAACCTTGCAGGCGCAACCTATCTCGTGTAATGTGTGAGTACCTCATGTGAAGTAGCGAGCAGCAAACTTAGCTCATGTGAACCTGGATGGTGGTTGACCAGTACTTACTACAGCACTGGATTATGTCGTCCTTTTATACGTTAACGCCAACTTTCTCAATTTTTGTGAGTAATTTGGGATAAGTCCGAGAGTAGGGCTTACTATGGCATACCAATAGCTCAGCACTAGAGATTTGAGCAAGTAGCGGGAGATCCTGCGAGGCACGAGGTTGAACTCGAACAACTACCCAAAGCTCTGTTCGATACATCAGCCCCGTCAGCTGGCTCTGCATACAGTTTTATTGCTGACCCATCGGGCCTGAGTTACATCATCTCTAGTTCTAGATCTTTGAGATAGATATCAAGTCCTGTAATGATGCGAAGAGGTATGCCTTCCTTGCTGTCTGGTTGAATGCAAGTGCTCCATGCGCGGCTCCCCTGTCCCTGGCGTACTGTGATGCTTGCCTCTGGCTCTCACTCCTGTACTACTTTACTGTATATAGATGCGTGTCTCTCGATGTTGATCCTCAGCTTGTTTCTGCGCTCGCCGACGTACATGTAGTTCTGTCTTTCTCATCCGTGTTCTTGTTTCTGATTGTTATAGTATATAGATTGTCCGTCCCATTGTCTCTGAGGTTTGACACGCTACGGTCTCGCCCATATGACTGAGAGCAGTATGCCCACGGTAGCATGCAGGTAGCGGAGCCGAATGCGTCGCGGATGAGGACATATTTGTTCAGGTTGGCACACTATCCATACCTTTTTCGGCGGGCGCCAATCGATATCCTCAATCAATGACAGCTCGATCAATGACGAGGACATAAGCCCAGCCTCCGCGTTCGGCAAACGACTTGACCCTGGGCATAATAGCAGCTGGTTAAGAACCGTAGGCTCACGAGCCAACCCTGTGTCCTGGCATCCCACCTTCGTCCTCCGCCTTGCCATACCATGCGTTTGTCCATCTTCTTTGTCCTCTTCTCCTGCGTGGCCATCAATTTTATCCAACTCGTCAACACGTCACCCCTCTTCGACACTAAGAGCCTAGATATAAAGCGCCAGGACTTTAATATCTCGGACCCACCAGATGTGTTCTTGCATGAGAGCCAAGAAGTTATGGCATCGATTGAAATCAAGTTTCGTAAGTCTGAAAATACCATGTTTGGACTTTGTAGGTTTACACTGTCTCAGGTTCGATAACCGTATCAATCAATATTTCGTCGCTCCTGTCTCAGTTCAACCTGTCATTGGACAAAATTACTGTGATAATTACCAGAACTGTCGAAGCTCTCGACCTCAACCCTCTTTTGGCTAGTATTATAGCGGTCTGTTATCTGAGATCAAAGCAAGGCTCAGCTTGGATGCTAATCGAAACATTTAGACTGTTATATCACTCATAAAGGATCTTATACAGTCTCCTCCAACACTCGCAGTAGCTCTCCCGGCTCTTGTAGGAGGCTCCAACCTAGACCAATCGGTCAGCTTGTTTTTCGAAACAATTAACAGCCGGTACCCAGACCTTTTCCCATTAATCAGTGACCCGTAAGCCTCAAAATTAGCTGCTGTATTAGAATCACTAATCCACCAGTATGCACTATACTCAGGCTGAAAAATTATGGTCCGCAGCTGAACAATCTAGGTTTACATCTTACCGCTAGCGTCCCTGGGATGTAAGCGATCAATCGCCGGTATCTAGCGGAGCTACATGAGATGTCGTGAATTAAAGCCTGTTTGCAGATTGGGGCAAAGTATAAATATACTCCAATCACTGTATTTTCTCTCAGTAGTGCTCGTAGTAGACTCGTAATTCAATGACATTGAGGAATAGAACCCCTATTTTACAGTCCCAACGCGCTGGTTCACTCGTCCCAGTGTGATGAACATGATGGAAGTTGGTCAAGTCAAAGAATGTTCGGGCTAGGATCCAGTACGAGAAGCATAGTAATACGACAGACGAAGGCCTAGTCTCATAAGGTCATGCATGCAACGATCTAGACAGAGTAGCCAGTAAAAGATCCCATGAACAGATGAAGTAGCCGTAATATCTTAATATCTCTAAAAGCACGCGGTATACGCTGATCTGCAATTCACTGGAGAGATAGGATTATATAGGTAGATCCTTTCGACAGTACTTTCGTCACTAGTTTTCCTCATGCAAGAGGTGACCGCACGCTCTTGGACAGGTCGAGGTCAGGCACAGCGCCTAGAGTGGCACGTGACAGATCGAGAACTTTTTAGCGCCGTGGCTGGGATTGTGGCTGCACAGTATCTCATATGACCCTCTGTCTCCTGTACCATGTTAGATAGCCGGTGTTAGGGGCTAAAATATTTAATTTGTAGATATAATTTGAGAGAGAGATGAAGAGTGGTTCATATCAAATTGACCGGCACCAGCCCAAGCTTGTGCTCAAGTTCGATCACAATCGTAAACTCTCGAACCAAGCGGGTTGCTCTATATGTCCTCTGTCGAGCCCACATCTGGCATCAAGCAGTTATTAGATCTTGTAGAGTCTGTATTCGAATCAACTAGGGCTAGGAAGTTCTTAATCCGGTCGATCACCCGCAAACTCCTAAACCAAAGCAAGGTGCCTTATATGCGCTCTCAAGTCCAAACCAGGAACATCAAGCAAGTATTAGATTCACATTACATATACGCAGAGAGACTTTAGTCTAATCTTTCTTATCCCTAGCCGCAATCGCCTTGGCAGCTCTATCCATCATCTGCTTCGTCTCTGTCGCAGCTTCCGCAAGATAATGCTTCAACGTTGCTGAGTCTCGCTTCAAGCTCGTCACGGTCCATCGAATATAATCGTTTCCAACCGAGTACTACTCCCAACACACCCATTAATACTCACTCACACAATTAAAAGAGAAACATTCATTGAACGTACCGACAAGCCATACCCATCCGGAACGACTTCTCCATAACCCCACCCATCCAAATACTCACTCGACAGTTGAGAGGTACTCAGCTCCCAGTGGTTACTCTTCCCATAACTCGGGTCGGTGTAGATTCCCGGTACAGCTTCGCCCTCGCGTAACATCTTTTTAAGACCAAAGAGGTGTCGGTCGACGCCTTGTCCGTCGGCGGCCCATGCGGCGTAGGTTAGGTGTTGTTTGACGGCTGCGCGGAAGAGGTCGTGTCGAGTTATATCCTAAACAAATAAATTGTTTCGTAAGAAAAAGAAATGGAGAAGGAGAGAAAGGGAGAGAAAAAGACGTACATCCACGTTCCGATCCAACATCGCCCTAGCCCACTCCCCACTCTGCACACTCGCACTCCTAATAACCTCCGTCCGGCCCCTCTTAAACTTTCTCGTCTGCGCACTCTCATAACACACACCCGGCCTCCCAACCATCTTATGAAACGCAAGCTGTTTAACCAACTGCGCCCACGCGTCCGGCGACGCTTTATACTGTTTAATCGTATTTTTCCCGTATCCTTCGTAGTGGAGGACGTGTAAATCGTGTGCAGAGACGAGGGATTGGAAGTTTTTGGTTGCGGTTTGGATGTGTTGTTTGGTGGTGGGGGAGAGGGAGAATGTGATTTCGGTGGGGTGGGGGAGTTGGGTGGAGGGGGATGGGGAGGGGGAGCCGTGGTCGATTTTGTTGGATGTGAGTGCGGCGAGCATGAATTCGTTTAGACGGAGGGTGGGTGTTCCGTCCATGCAGCTGTGTTCCCCTGGGGTGTGGTTATGGCTTGTAAGTCTTGGTTTGTCCAGGTAGATGTGGGGTTGAACGTACCCAAGAATCCAGACTTTCCGTTCTCAAAGACGATAACTATTCGGATATATGTTGGGTAAGACTCAGCGGCCAAGCCGGGCTGAGAGACTCACATTGGTGCTTATCATAGAACCGATTCTTGCCGTCGCCAACCCAACATCCCCAGCTCACGTCCTCGCGCGTAACGGGCTTGGTGTCGTCCAACGCGATAACGACAATAGCCGACTCGATCCGCTTGAGAGCCTCGGCGTTTTTGGGATTCTTAACCAAATGGTCTCTCGCCTAAAATTAAAATTAATCCTCGTCAAGGCTGACCAAGACATATTCCAAAAATACTGATACGCACATCAGCCCAGGTATCCCGATTCTCGCTCGTCAGCGCTCCAACAGGGTACTCGGCCGGTTCGGCTCCAGCGGCGTCGATGATTCGTTGGATTTGGGATGTAAGATCTGCGGTGCTGAGACCTGTTACGTCGAATTCGTAGAATTTGTTCTTGCGGATAAAGACGATGTGGTTGTTTGTGGACGGGTCGAATTTGTGTGCTGTATCGGACGGTTTGACGGGGTATCGGCTCGAGTTGAATCTACGTCGCTATGTATGAGCGTGGGATCGTCGTGGAGATGAGAGGACATACAGCCATTTGTATGAACTCATGCACAGCGGAGTCGTACGCGCTTTCTCAGGCTCAAGCTGACCACTAAACCCCACCAACAATTCAAAAACAATAAAATTTCATTAACACACACTCTAAACGTCTACACCCCCGCGAAAAGCGGTTTACAAACGACTGACCTCTCCGTCATATCCCTAAACGGCAACACAGCCTTGACCAACCGCGCCGCACGCTCCGCCTGGGTCCGTCGCCCGCCTTCCTCAACGTGGACATAGAAGTAGCTCACAAACACCACGACGGGATCGCGGTAGCCCATATACGCCACATCGTTCCACCAGTCTGCGAGCCAGTTTTCGATTCCGGGTGTGGTGGCTCGGTCTTTAAGGCGTTGTTGGAGTTCGGCTGCTTGTGGAGATGCGACGAACTCGTCGACGGCTGCTTTGGTCTGTGCGAATTCGGTGGGAGAGGTTAGAGCTTGGACCGAGGCGAGGTATTTCTTCGCGGTGGATGCGAGGTCTGGTACGGGTAGTTCGGGCAGGTGGGGTTGGTATCGCAGCATTGGCGGTTGAGAGAGGTCCGATTGGGGCTCGGCGTGGTGCGATTTTCGGGCGGCGGTCGTCCGGAGTGCGCGGGTTGTTTGAGGCATTGTCAGGCGGGAGGTCTAGATTTAAAGTTTAAACAAAGTATGGGACAAGATGGGCGGGAGGAGGGTACCTGGTGGGTGCGGAGAGGTAAAGAAAGACGAGAGGCTGCGCGCTGCATCATTTGAACTCTGTCGGATGTGTCGTCGAGAGGCACTAGCGACAATTTGTCACCGTCAGTCTGCCGGCAATCTCGGTTCGGAATAGCCGGACTTACATCACGTGCTTTTTTGACGGCTTGGGGCAACCCGTGGGGAAATGCGCGGAGAGAATAGGGATGGAGAGGGAGAGGGGGTGATGAGTTGAGGAGAAAACAATATGTGTCTATATATGTGCAACGATATGGGGTGGGGAATGTGATTCCGGGATCACCCTACCAGGTCACGGACACCTCATCGGGTACAGTCGCCGAAGCTCAACTGGCATGCAGTCGAGGTTTTGTTGCTAGCTTATTCTCGGGGCTGTCGGTGCTATGTCGATCTTTTGGCAGGTCTTGGTCGCCTCACACGCCGGAGATAGACCATTTGGACCGTACCAAGCGCCTTAAGCGGCCTTGGCGAGTCTCGGTGAGAAACGGAAGGCCTGGGCATCAGTAGCGCATACAGTCGTGGTAGACATCATGTCTGCGTTGTGCCAGAGCAATTCGGCAGCCGTGAGCACTGAGCGAAGTAAAGTCTGAAACATCCTCGGGCAGCTGAAATCGTGTGTCTTAAAATAAAACCCGGCTCGGGTACCGTCTGTGGCCGACATCACACGATGACGTCACGTACATCACCTTACTCCTTCCAACCACCTCCAGATATACCCTATTCTAATATGTCCGACGAAGGCCCACCACCGTCCATATTCGTCCAATGGTACCACGCCGGCCCCGCCGAACTCTTATCCTCGGCGCCCGTCTCGCTTGGAACGACTGTGGCTTGGCAGACGCTCACCCGCGCCGAGTCGATTGCGTGCGAAGGCGCGTGGAATAGTCTTTCGGACGAGGAGAGAAAGCTTGCGAATGAGTATATTGAGGAGGAGAAAGATGTTCCGCTGGTTGATGAGGATAATAATGAGGACGAGAGGCCGGATTTTTTGGGTGTGCCGGTGACGTTGGATAAGTTGTTTGAGGTTGATGTGAGGACTATGCGGGTGAGTTTTTCTTGACGTGGTTTTTTGTTTAAAATGATGAAGATGGAATGTGGGTAATGTGGTGGCGGCGGCTAGTTGTATCCTGTGTTCTGGAAAACGCCTGGTCCGCCTATCAAAGTGCGCCGTTGTGTGTGGATGTACGACGAGGTAAGCACATTTACCTACCTAAACTGGATACTTCTTCCCTAATAATACAACTAGACACGAGCCGTCGAACCCGTTCTCTCCCGCGAACTCGAAGAAGCATACCAGTAAGTCTCTCCTACCTCTCCCATTCTTTCCCCCTCACCCCTCACACCCAACTCCAACCACAACAGCACCGTACACCCATGGTACTCTTCCTACCCAGACGAAGTCCAAGCAGCACTCAACAACGGCACACTCGAAGCACAAGATAAACTCAAAACACGTCTCCCTAAATCAGACCACAGCGTCGTGTTCCAAGATGCGTGTACGGCACGTGTGTTTGAAGGGACTACGCCTCCTTCGACTGGGATATTTCGGTTTTTGTTTGGAGGTGGGAGGGGAGGGGAGTTGTTCCCTGGTGCGACGGTTGTGTATCGGGGTGTGGAGAATGCTGTTGGAGGGACGAATGTGAATGGGGAGGTTAAAGGGAAAGAAAACGGAGTTGTCGGAGCTGGGTCTGGAGACGGTCGACGAATGAGCGTGACATCCCTCGAAGAGTCCACCGCTAAACGACAAAAGCTAGACGTATCAGCCGACGCGAGCAGGACTCGTCGATCAGGCGTCCATCCGGATATATCTCGTCCCGATAGTCGAGCGAGTAGTACGAAGAGCGAAGGTGCGACTCCAAAGGGGTTTATGAGACCTGTTGCGCCCGGGAGGAAGAAGACGACGTTGGAGGTGGAGGTGGAGAATGTTTTGCCGCGGTCGGAGGATACGGTTGTGACTGATTTGGTGTTGGTTATACATGGGATTGGGCAGGGGGTGAGTTTTTATTTGGTATTTTTTTGATTGGGTTGGGTGGGTGCTGATGAGTTTTATTGGGGTAGTATACTGCGCAGTATGAAGCTTGGGATTTTACGTATGCTACTAATTTGTTTCGAGATATTGCAGTACGTCCCTCTTGTCCTTTCTCACTTCTCTTGACAAGGTTTTTCTTTTCTAGCGCAAACAATCACAATCGCCAGCTTTGGCGAGTATAATGCGGTCCCGCCGGGCCCAATTCATTCCGGTTCCTTGGCGGGCGAGTATGAAGCTTGGATTTGATGAGGAACTTGAGAGGTCGAGAGATGGGTTGGATAACCGGTTTACGCTTTCTGGTAAGCTTGTTCTTTGTTAGTCATATTAGGAAGAAGCGGGAGGTGAATAAGTGTGGTTTCTTCTTGCAGATATCACACCGAAGAAGACTATACCGTACGTTTATTATAATATATTTTGAGTGAGGGAGTCACGCAGTGTCTGGATAGATATGTACGAGAATTAACGAACAACGTCTTGTGAGTGTTACGATTGATTCGGACGCGCTTGTTTGTTGATTCAGCTGGGGTGTGTTACAGGATTGATATACCCTATTTCATGAGGTGAGGCGCAGCTTGAACCGGTCAGACGAAATTTCTGATGAGAGACAGTCAACACCGGGACAAGATGATAGAATCGGTATGTGTACTTGACTAGATTTCTTCGAATGTTTTGCTCATCTTCTTCGCGTTAGGTATGCTTGACAGCGTAAATCCATCCTCTTTCTGAGTGAAAGGATCTCTCTAAAACATCCTTGTCGCCAAGGAACCGCGCATATAGACTATGGTGTGCACGTAATCCCGGGTTTGAGGATCGAGGACGGGTTGTACGTACCTTCCCCGCGTATGATATCATTACACTAATTTACATGATTTTTAAACAGCACATATTAGCGCATTCCCTTGGCTCTGCGCTTTCTGCACACGTCCTCTCGGCTCAACCTACGAAGCAACGCAAGCTTGAAACTTTCACACCGGAGGAGTTGAGTGGGATGTCGAGACAGTTCTTGTTTGATACCAGGTACGTCTGTGTTAATTTGCCGTATGAGTATAAGATTGATTGGAGGGGGATCGATAGTCACTTGTTCTTGATTGGAAGTCCGTTGGGTGTGTTTATGCATATCAATCAAGCGCAATTAATTGCTCGCAAGGTGAGTCTGTGTAAACGTTCGTTCGAGGATAACTCTAGAATAATTTTCGTGGCGTTTAGGGGCGTGAACGGACGATGAACGCTCAGCCGGACGAGGCGGTAAGTAGAAAGACTTCAACGAAGCGCTATTCGAGCTATAATCTTTGTTTAGTTGGATCGTACAGGTTTATTTGGATGTCTTGCTATCGATGCAATTTACAACATTTTTAATGCTTCTGACCCTATTGCGTGAGTTTATTTCGCTGACCGCTGGGATGAAACTCATATAAGTTCTGATAACCCAGGTACTTGTTAAACCCCTGCGTCGATGCTCAGTCAGTTTCTCAACTCTTCCACCTATATCGTGCGACTAATTCATATCCCCCGTATAGGCACGCCAAGTCAATGTCCCAAGTAACCATCCCCTCAGTGGGCACTACCGTCCTCACCACCATCGGCTCGCGCGTCGCTCGAATATTCGACGGAGTAACATTCCCCATGTCATCTCCCGTTTCTCGGTCGAGTAGCCCTGGGCCGAGGGCGAAAGCTGCGGCCAAGGCCAAGGCTTGGGCTGAGAGGGAAGATAGCGTTGCGCCTGGGGAGATGATGGATTTGGGTGAGACGGATGAGACGCGCAAGGGGGATAGTCGGGCCGAACGGAGGTATGTGTGAGAGTTCTGTTTAGGGGCTGAGGGTTTGATGGTTGGTTGTATGCAGGTTTAGGGCGTTGAACCCGCATGGGAATATTGATTATGCGTTACCTAGTGAGGGGGCGATAAGTGATTATGTTGGTGAGTCAGGCTTTTCCGTAGTTTGGTTCGGGGGCTGATTGCTAACGTGGTGATTGTATCAAGACATGATTACCGTAAGAGAAAAAGCCCATTCCAAATTTGAGCCATGCTGATTTCTGTATATATTCAGGCGCATGGAGATTATTGGTCGGACCCCAACTTGGCTTCGTTTGTCTTGACTAAAATATTTGCGAGTAAGGAGGATTTATTGAGGACTGGGATTGGAATGAAGGCGTAGAGGTTGAATCGTTGACTGGGGGCATAGTAGATATTTTGGTAACGCTATTATTTAGTTGATTGATATTTACGCTTTGAAAGGCTGATACATGTGGCTACATACAAGAAGACAATACAAGATGCGTGGATCTAGGTATGAGCTGCGGTGCATAATGAGGCTTGCCCCTCGGAGAACTTCGAAGTTGAATGAGCCAAAGTTCATTTTGATAATCGCTTTCATGGGAACCCCTCAGGGGTAAGAAATATCATCGCTGCCGAGCCGTTGAAGCTTTCACATTCGTTTCAACCCCTCTAGCCCCGGCGATGCCAAGAGAAAGGTCATTATTCAGGAGGTATAAACACGATGTACGGGGCAGCGCCCTGAGTGTTCCACGCCGTGGACCTCGCGTATATGACAGGTCCTCCAGCCTACATTGTCATGTTCAGGGCGCAGAAGCCTGAGACGACGAATAGCTGGGTATATGCGCCGTCATGCCGGAGTACAAAAGCAAAAGGTGGCGCGCCAATGCTCGTCAGACTCAAGTTCCATTCCCCCATTCATTTACTCCACACACTCGCTCTCTCTCAACATGCTTGCGTTCAAGATTGCCACTATCTTCACTGCTAGCGCTGCTCTTGTCGCTGCCGTGCCGACCGGTAAACATCACGACGACGATCGTTGTGATCATGGGCTGTTCTGGTGGGGGCCGAAGGGGCATTGCCTGCCGTAGGTGTCTCCAATCACACTGTGGAAGCGTCAAATGCCGGAATTCGGTACTAGATTTAGGCGTTTCGGCTTGATTTTGACGCAATCGGGTCTTTTCAGCTGAACAAGTGGAGTGGGCGCTTGCGCGGCGGGCTGGAGCCGTTTTGCTGAAATTTAAGTCAAACATGTGTGAATGGCTTATCAGGTGGAGCCGCCAAATTTTGGCAATTTGCTGTTCCACAGTGTCAGGTATGGCTCTAAGTACTGATATTGAATGACAGTCATGGAGAACATCACCACCACAACCCACCATCGGGACACAATTGCGGGCACCGTTGGTACTGGAACCACAAATATGGGTAAGCAAAACATTGGATAAACGTTTTCGATTACTGACTTTTCGCCATAGATATTGCGTCCCACCTGAGCCGGCAGTCTCAGACGCAGATTGTCCTCCCGGATGGGGTTGAGACAATGCCTCGTACTCGTGTATACCCGCGCCTGCTCCTGATGGAGGATGTGGTGGGTCGGACTTTTGGTGGGAGCCAAAGAAGTGCTGTCTCCCGAACGGCGGTCCGGCGCCGCCCACTCCTGGGCCACCGTAAGTTTATTAGGCTGGAATAGCTGACGACAGGACTGGCTATCACCGTAATATACAGAAACGGATGGCAGTGCCCCGCAGGCTGGTACTGGCGCGATTCAGCGTGAGTGAACGTGATGCCGAGATTTTGAGACGAAACGCTAATGATGGGAGTGAAAATATAGGTACTGCGCGCCTACCGGACCGTATCTTAAGCTAGCAGACTGCGGTAAGGGCTACATGTGGGACAACGGTTCACTATACTGCAAGCCTGCCGGGCACTACTAGCAGGCAGCTCATGTATTGATTCAACCCGCAATGGGGTTTGGTGTAACACTTGTTTTGATAAGTCTCTAAGGTCATGTGCGCGCGCGCTAGTAGCTTTAAAAAGGTCACATTTCCCGAGTACCGTGACTCCTAAAGCTGTATGAGAACAAAGCGGGCTGAAGTACGCCAGTCGAGGACACTCAGGGAGCTCGCGCGTCGGCCCCGAAGCGTACCTTAGGCCGTATTTCACGCGATGTTTTGGTACTCTCAGCCGGGCCTAGCCGGATTGTTATCACATACAGGGAGCGCATATACGT
>WSTH01000568.1:0-21790 GCA_019616345.1 Ceratobasidium sp. 395
TTCGACATGATCGGTGTCTCCTATTACCCATTCTACTCGTCCGAAGCCTATCTTGGCTCGCTCAAGTACTCCCTTGGGCAGCTCGCCTCGACATATGGCAAGCAGATTGTTGTGGCAGAGACAGACTGGCCTGTGTCATGCCCGAAACCGTCCTACGCTTTCCCATCCGATACTACCTCGATTCCTTTCTCCGCTGCCGGCCAAGCTACGTGGATAAAGCAGGTCGCCGCGATTGTTGCTGGAACTAAAGGAGGGGTTGGGTTGTATTATTGGGAGCCGGCTTTCTTAGGGAACGCGGGCTTGGGCTCAAGTTGTGCGGACAACTTGATGGTTGACTCGTCCGGAACAATTCGGACGAGTATGTCTGTATTTGCTCAGATCTGATTGCCGGATCTGCTATACCCTGTGTTTGTTCTGTGAACTACTGTAGTGATCATTCAACAGCGGCGGTCCCGGGTCCCAGTGGAGTGCGACTCGACGCTTAGCAGAGAAGTGTCCCTGGTCCCTCGGCGAATCGACGTTGGGGACAAAACATTAGGGTTTATTTGATAAGCAATGACAAGAAATACCAACAATATGAAATCTATACATCCATATATGCGGTAGTGTAACCGGAGGCACGAGTGATGCAGCGTGCTGCCTGTGAAGTTGCTAGTGTAACAGGTGGTGCCTATCCATCGTCAGAGTTGACATCCTCAGTATTGTTGCCGTTGTGCATAGCGATTTCAGAGGCATTTTCAGCGCTCATGAAGGCCTTGCGGAGGGCTGCAACTGTAACTGTTACAGAGTTTTCATCTTTGTCATAACACCCTCGGCCACACCAGCATCTTCGAATGAACTTCGGTATCCGAAATGACAGTTGGAGAGCCAGAGGTTTCCCCGGCATAGAAGTGGGGGTCGGATGATTGTAGTTGCAAGAGTGATAGGTGAATGCAACATAGCAGAGATGGTCTAAGAAGTGTCTAGAGCACGAAAGGGGCTACTTACGAGTGATGATGGGATAATTATCAGCTCGTATTATACTCTTGCTTACTCATGGCAAGCATGAAACCTATCTGACAAGATTTTTCTGCAGGATGATTCAAGTCCAATTCGTTTATCATATTTGTACGAGTTAAGATACAGAGGTCGAATAGCCTTGCAATGGTAAAGCAAAGGGGGATCCGAGCAAGTTGGACGCACCAGCTCGGAGGTTTCGTCGTTGAAATGAAATTGTCCCGTGTCCCGAACGAGTTCGACGCATGGGGACACAGGTACCAAATAACAGCAGACATCAGTGAGCGCTGGGCGCTATTACCTAAGCGACGCTGTTGAGTGATCGCTACAGTAGTTTAATGAAGAAATTTCTGTTTGTTTTTTCGGCCAGGGTGCTTTGAGGATTTCGAGTTGGCTGAGAGCTCTAAGTCGTAGAACCGACTATACTGCATTATCCGAAACACGCGTTTGTATTAGTCAATTGAAAAGTATTAGATAGGTTGCGGAAGCGTTCTAATGGCTTAGTCACGTTGCAAACACGTGACTATCCAAACGTTCTTTCTGGGGCGGTATCTAATAATATCCTCGTGGTCACACTTTGGATGGTTGAAACACATGGAGGCCGTATTGAAAATCGTGTGTATACATGCTAGCAAGATTATTAGAGCTCAAACGGGCTTGCAGACGGGGTTTCAGACGGGTTGAGGCTGAAAAGAACGTTTGGATAGTCACGTGTTCGCAACGTGACTAAGCCGTTAGAACGCTTCCGCAACCTATCTATTGCAAATTCTCAAATTTCATATGCTTTTGAGCAACTTGCCAGGTCGATTTCTCAGTAGCTACACATGATAAACATATCGTGTAAAGTACGTGGGTAGTGAGTCAAGCAAGCTCTAGCTGTTGCACTAACTTATAGCTCTCCAAATCGCTAAAATCTTATATGCCATTTGAGCATATATGCCCCCCCGGCATAAAACAACCAAGTATCGGACAGGCTCGGGTGAGAGCAGCAATCTGAATACGCCATTGTTTAGAGCCTCACGGCTTGTCTAATGTCACCTATTTGTTTGGGGATAACCAAGTCTCACGGCGACTTTTGAGCACACAAAGTATTTTTGGAATACTTTTTAAACCGGCTAGTACTGGTATGCACGAGCCGCACTAGTTAAGTACCAAAGTTTGCTTCATGTCAACAAACCAAACGCAGGATGGACGTATGTAATTGGGGTAGTTCAAGTACATGATCTGCCGGATTTATTCTCCACAGTAAGTTCTACCTTCCAGCGAGCCAAGGTAATCAGACTACTACTCTGGGCTTCAATTCAGGGATGTGATCAGTCTATAAATGCTACAAACAAAGGTCGCCCAGAAAGGCCAGTTTTAGTCCAGGAGGACAATAGCCGCAGCTGATTTGATTTTGAGAGGAATTCGGACCTTTTCGAGCACTCTGCAAGAGAACTCCAGGAGTCATATTTTGTAATGCCACATACGGAGCACTCCGGATGCTTCGGGGCGAGAGACATCTTTACCGGAACGCCACTCGTGGGAGCAATGTTGTTGAGTAGGCCAATGGTAGAAGATTGGGATTCGATCAATCCCCATCATCTCATCATTTAGATTGTGATATTGGCTACAGACACAAACTCCTCCGTGGTACCTCAGTGGACAATAGAATCAAGATCGAAGGGCGCAAAGTATGTTCATCGTTCTCAGGCTAACTCCGGGACCAATCAACTGAGCTTGAGTTTGGCCCCGGCGTCTGCGGACCCTGGATAAATGGTTAGGATGGCTGGTGACTTTCGTACGGAAATTTGGATGCGCATACATTTGATTTGAATGTTTTGCAGGCTCTGAGTCTGCTTGAACCTTACTCCCCGCGAAAACCGATACTCTCCACCAATAGAAAATGTGATCCAATGTGGTGGTGTTTGAAGGCGCCACGATGTAGTCGCTCGCTCATTGTTGGGCTAGTAATATTACACACCCACAACGTTCCATTGAAGGAGATCCTGGAAACGATGTTTTCTGGAGATGACACTACTCTGAAATTTGTTATCTTCACAGATGTAGAGGCATAACATATGATACGGAGTTAGGCGCGGACTTGAGATCCTGACCGAGTGTCTGTGGTCCAGGAGGTAGCGACACATCATTCCACAGGCCTCAGTCGGGCCCAAGTGCCACTCTCACCTGGACTTTGTTATTGAGGGCACTTGCAGAAATTCGGACCTATCTGCCCGATTCTGGGGTGTTGGCACCACTGTATAGAGGTCAGTAATTAGTCTTCTGAGATTAAAGTCGTACGCTTTCTGTCAGTTCTAGAACCTGCCGAGGTATAGCGCTGTTTGGTACTCTCCACAAAGCCTCAGAACCCATCGGCCTCATAGCTACCGATGGGCCATGGGTGAACAACACAGGGTGTAATTGTTGTTGGACGAACACGTCCCGTTATCATATAAACTGCCTCCGCTCGGGCGTCTCTCTCACCTCGTCCACCCCCGAGCCACCATACTCTCTAGTGGAGCAACATCCCCCTTCCAAAACCACCTTTGTGTTATATCACCTCGCTCTTGTCATGTCGGCCTCGGAGAATACGTCGAACGAGGCCTGGGACAAACTCTGGTCCTATATCTGCGATTTTCCCGAAGATGATTCGCCGGCTACAGGACTGACCCTGTCAGGCACGGCTCATGAGTATGTCGATGAATCTGCTTTCAGCCAGCATGAGCAAGATACTCCAGGTGAGTACGACGACTTTGCCCCTGGCTCTCTTGCTTACTATGGTCCCCAGTCCCCGAGGACGCTCTTATTGGTACTGTCTCTCCCTCGTCCACACATACCGACCACACCGACACACCCTACGTTCCCGAAACTGCCCACTCAGGTGTGTCGACTGACTGGTATTGTCGAGACTTGGCTCAAGGCTCGCTATTGCATATGTGTAGAACATAGTCATCCAATCGAGTATAGCTCAACCGAAATCGCTTCCAACGATTACCCTGCGACGAATGATGCTCCTAAAACTACTAAAGTCAATAGCTACCGTTACGACGACCATCAGCAAGCTCCTTTGGGTGAGCACCTAGTGAGGGCTTTAATCTCTGTTCGCTTACATCGTATCCGACTTCAGACGAGTTCCTCTCCGGCTCGGTTCCCGCCTCGTACGACTCTTCATACGGCCCGAATCAGCAGATTCTTGCTGATAGCGCCGATGCAGGTAGCCATTATTTGTACCAATGCTAAGCGTAACCGACTGACGACTACCTAGCCAATCCAAAGATGTATTCGACCGGCCATACTAGTTCGGAGTTTGGGCCAAACGATCACGCCTCAAATGGTTAGCTACCCCTCCATGTATGACGGTATTGAATGACTAAAATCCTCCCAGTGACTAGTCCGCCAAACGTCTCGTCTGCTACGGTCGACAACACCTTTGCGCATATGGCATGTAAGTTCACGTATTAGAGATTCTCGGACGGATTAGATTCATGTTTGTTCTCCGGTAGCTGGTGTCCCGTATGAAGCACATAGTGCAAACTCGACATTATATGAGAATGGTAAGTGCTTTGTACGCTGCTAGCAAACGGTCAGCTTACGGTCTCGACTAGGATACCCTACGAGTCAGCCCACGCCGTTGAACAGTCAGGATGTCCACTATCAGACGAACAGTAAGTCTATGTCGATCTGCGCTCAACATCACCGAACAACCGATGCCCGTCTAGTGACTACTACACAGTCCTACTCCTGGTTGATAAGCGACGCTACCCAGTCTGGCTGTAAGTTTGACGTTAGGGATACGGAAGATTGGACTGACATATACCTACTAACCTAAGCTAGCTCCCCATGCGGACCATATGAGACGAACATCAACTCAGGATATCAAGGCAATAGTACGTGTTCTGTCTTCTCAAATCTAGTGTTATGTTTACAGTCCGGATCAGGTTACTCGACAAGTCAGGCTGTGCCATCCGGTAGTCAGAATGTTCATTACCAGACGAGCAGTCAGTCTTCGGCAACCATCCAATCCTCGTCGACTAGCAGCGATCGCTCCTCAGACCAGGCTCCAGCGGCTCAGGCACCCGCAGGTTACTATATGAACGCCCCTACCTGTAAGTCACGTTCGCTAGTTGTGCAGGTCTTGTTTGCCGATATTTGCCTACATTTATATCAGACTCTCAGCAGCACACCATTACGCCTGCTACGGCTACCTTCGCCAAGCCACCAACTGCCCAAGACAGTGAGTCCTTACATATAATTAGCCTCAAGAGCGTCTGCTAACAGAAAGAGCTTCGTAGACCATCTGCTCCTCGTCCAGGCGCCCCAAAACTACAACGCAAACGATCGTATCACACCGAGCGAGTCTGTCCACTCCGGCTCTTCTTCCGCCAACTCTTTCCGCTCCCAGCCCATAGCCTTGGGCTCCAAACACAGAGCCACTTACTCAACTTCGGCCAGAGCCCACCCGTATGAGTTAAGCCAGGCACACCGCAACATGCGCACCCAGGGCTCGAACCCTCCGAGTCTACGCATGCAAGCGCTCACCAGATCCATCGGCGGTTCTCTGTTCCCTGGCACCAACAGCACTGGCGGCACTCCGAAGTTGTCCGGTGCGCCCACGTCCGCCTCGCTCACTCCGCCGGTCGCTACATCTACTTTTCCGACGGGCATAATCCATCCGATGGCGGTTCAGTCGCCGAATGCTGAGCCGGGGCTAAGCGATGTCGCCTCGCCGAAGATGATACGATCGCCCTTTCCGAGCAAGTTCGACCCCGACGACTTCAACGAGGTCAAGCCACTCGGCATCCATCAGTGGATCTTCTTCATTACCTCGTGGGCCGCCACACTCGCGGGCCCCGAAAAGCCAGCAGAGGGCAAGCAAAAACCGGTTTGCCAGTACGCGAACCCAGCAAACGGAAGGACGTGCGACTGGAAGTGCTGCGAAGATAAAGGCAAGAATCCAACGGGAAAGAAAGGGCAGAAGGGGCAGAAGGGGCAGAAGGGGCCCCCACTGGAGACAATAAGCTTGGAAGAATATCTGCGCCATTTATGGGACCATCGCGAGCAGGAGAGGGAGCTTAACTTGCCGATATCTTTGAGGACGATTTGGTTTGACGAGGCGCTGGACTTCCAAAAGAGCCGCGACGAGGCTGCTGGGAGCCCCGAGTACTAATACATCAACCGGGGAAGTGAGTTCTCTTGAGCGGATCGCTGAGACTCTTCGTTTATCTAACTGAACTACTGAATGAATAATTGAAGAATATAACGCCTTGTAGCTTGTGGTATCGTCATTTTCCGCTTAATCCTGTTCCCTCTTCAAAGCTGTAAAACCTCGTTCCGATGCATGTTCTCGTTTTGTCTGTCTGTGGCCGTTCTAGCTTCACCGTCTTGATTTCGTGCTGTTGTGCTGTGGGCCTCTATATATGCGTGACTACTATCATCTTGTCCCCAGTTCATTTCTTATATTGCACCGCTCATCTGCTAGGATGGGCCAGCTGAAATATCAGGTGGTGCCGCGGTTCGTTCAATGGTGAACTGTTGAACCAACCTACCGCATATAGTCTTCTTGGATTACTGGTACCAGCTTATAAACCTTATGAGATGAAGGTCAATCAGTTGAATGCACGCATATAGCATACTTTTAACTACTCCCTAGCAATTGGCATGCATGGAAGCAGCCTTTGTAGCCTCCAAACGCAAGCCGGATATCATCATAGGTATTTTTTCGATTTCTGAGTCGGTTTCTATAGCATTATAATGTCCACTTGTCTGGAGAGCTAACTGGCCTCTGTAAACTCAGAGGGGAGTCGACACTGCGTTGACAAGTCTATGAGGCGTAGGTGGAGAACTGTAGACACCTGAAGCGAGCCAAAAGATAGAGGAAACAACTAGTTAGTTGGTGGCATTCTGAGAAGCCTTTGGGTGTAGGCTAGAATTCTCCCTCCACTCGGTGAGATTCTTTTCGCAGTACTCGAATGAAGGGACCAGGATTGATTGAGCATGTTGTTCTTTGATGGGAAATTGACAATAACAACGTCAAACTTGTAGCAAGAGGACGGCACGTGATCCAGGTTTCCCTTTTCCAGGCGTCACCACTTTCAACACCGCTCTCATCTCAACTTCCATGTCGATACACAGAGAAACCGGTCTGCCCTACGGAGTCTACCAGGGGCTTGTTGCTCGTGAAGCGGCGGCATCCGGCTCATTGTACGTCTGTGATTTATTGTAGCTCACAAACACCCGATTCTAACTTGTCCTTAGGAAACGCAAAGCAAACCCTAGTTCTAATGCGCCGGGACCCTCCACCACGAAAAAACAGAAAGCTTCTTCAGGAGACCCCATCTCAGCTCTTTCGCCGGACGCCAAGAGCTTAGTTCAGATCGTTTTGAAAACCCAAGAAACCGCTCTCCGGCGGGCACTTGCTACCTCGATCATGGCCGCCACTCCCTCCGACCTCGTTGCCTACAAAAAACTCCTAGGATCACTCGATACGTCCAGCCAAACACCTCTTCACTGTGTTCGATGTCACGAGTCGTATCTCCAACGGGAAAACAACACTGGCGCGTGCAGGATCCCGCATGACGAGCCAAAATACCTTGGCGGCGACGCGTCGGACGATTATCCGTGCTCTGATGACGGTAGGGAGAATCTTGAGTCAATGATGAAATACCCGTGCTGCGGGGAACGGTTTTGCGAGTACGATATGGATGGCGGGGATGGTTTCTGTGTCGAAGTCCCACATACGACTGACCCAAAGAAGGTGGAATACTTCATCAAGCCCACCGCTGCCTCCAAAAAGAAGAAGAACAACGCAGGCCCCCGACCGGGCTATTATAGCCGGTACAAGAACAAGAACCCAGGTGTCGTTACTTGTAAGCAGAAGAAGTGTCCAGCGGCATAAGTTTGGCCAATTTGTGAGCTATTCTCTCTTCCTTGTCAGCGCCTAGTTAAGGTTTCTGTTCTACTTCTTCGTTCATGCCTCTTGAGGTCTTTGTTCTTTGTTCTTCAGATAGTTCACTTTGCTCGTTATTCCCTGGTTTTTCGTCCAGCTCTTAATGATCGCAGGTGTATGTACATAGACGTCTGTCTTGTTTTTATCTGTAACCAAAATACTAATACTCAGTGCGAGATTCACTTGTACCCACATCCAACGGAGGAAAAATAATTCCCGCAAGGTTGAAACCTGGTTATATTTGTTTGGTGCCTGGCAAACACCACCCGAAACATATGATCGCAAGCGAGGAAAAACAGTGGATAGTGAAATGTCGACTGGTAGAGACACCGAGAGACCACTTAGCTCAGGTTGGATCCTTCCCTAATGGCTGAAGACTCCTGAAAGGACAGATCAAACGCTAAATCGCTGAAACGTTGACCTTTTTTGCAAATGTACTGTATGACGATATCGATCACGACGTCATTGCACGTGATCAAGATGCCCCATCCTCCCGCCACGGCGCCACCAACAGCATCCTCGCTCTAACTTGCTCATGCGTTCGCATTACAAGGGACCAAGACAGACCATCGCGGCTAGAGTGGCCAGGAAAGCTCAGGCTGCCCCTGAGGCTGCTCCGTCCGGTTCACTGTACGTGTATGATTCGTGAATAGCTTGGGCAAATTGGAAGTTAAGCTCCTCGGATAGAAAACGCAAGGCGGAACCTAGCTCTGATACTGTAGCAGCCCCCACTGCAAAGAAACAAAAGCCGACTCCGAAAATCCCCAAGCCGACCATCTCTCCAGATGCTCAGTTCCTGCTCGACGCCATCTTGAAGACTGAAGAAAAAGCTCTCCGGCAGGGACTCGCTAAATTGATTATGGAGGCTTCTCCCACCCGTCTATCGGCCTACAAAGAGCTCTTAGGGCCATTCGCTACGTCCGTCCGCACACCCCTTCACTGCGTTCGATGCCACGCGTCATATATTGAACTGGAAAACAATACAAAGGCGTGCGGCGTCCCGCACAAGAAGCCGGTCCGTTTTGATATTGGGGTTGACGATCTATCGTCCGATGGCGAAGACGCCAGAAATGCTGATCTCAACCAGATGATGGTAGTTCGGTGCTGTGGAATACGATTTCATGACGACATGCTTCTCGAGCCGGACTTCAAAGAATGGAAATGCATCCAAGGCCGACATACGACGAATCCTGAAGAGGTGAAGTACTTCATTAAACCCTCTAAGAAGGGGAAGCAACGAGACTATAACATTCGCTCCGGGGACCACCCCAACATCGTGACCTGTAAGGAGAAGAAGTGCCCAGGGGCATAGGCCTGACGGATTCCCGTGCTGCTGTATCGTCCTTATTACTTCTAGCCTGCCCGCTATATATGAGCCCACCTATGTTTTCTCCCATACTTGTCTTCACCGTTTGCTTTCTTATTTGCTATCCCCTCTATTTTTCATCGCCACTCCTAATGATTTTGGACGACTGTAAATAAATAGCAATGCTCGCTTCCTTTCTACACGTACGCCAGCGAACGCTAAGATAATCTATGTGCTGTAGAGTTTAGTTTTGCCCATTTTTAAACGGAGGAAAAGCAATTCTTGCCAGAAGGTTATATTAATTGGATTGATGTTGTTTGGTACCCGGCAAACACCGTCCTGGACACGTGATCGGCAGAGTTATGGACCGGGCTATCGCAACCGCAAGGTGCCCACCGTCTCGATCATTCGCACCAGCGAAACTTTTGTTTTACTTTCTCAAGGTGCGCAGTACTTTGGTGGCGGAGACACCCTTATGCCGGACGCGCTGACTAAACCGGTTCTCATCTAAAGAGGTGAATTTCAGCGGGACGACACACCCCTACCTCATCCATCCTGACTGAAAACACTCTTCTAGAGCTTTAAGATCGCACAAGTATCCATGCCCTCCAACGTCAAGTATGTCATCATGTTTACCTATTTCTCAAACTTCGATTTTCACATTCATTTACAGGAAACGCAAGGTCGTTGTCGTCGCAGGGCCATCGGGATCTTCAACAATCAAAAAGCAGAAATCTCAACCTACGCTATCTTCAGACGCCAAACTCCTGACGCGAATCGTTAGCAAAACCGAACAACCGGTCCTACAGCAAACTCTACTATCGTCTATCGCTACCGCTTCTCCATCCGACCTCGATTCTCTAAAGCGCATCCTTGGACCACTAGTTAATTCCGCGCTAAACCCACTTCACTGTGTGCGCTGCCACAAGTCATACGTGGAACAGGAAAATAACTATCGCTCGTGTGAGATTCCGCATCTCGAGCCAGACTATGTGGACTCCGAGCCCTCGTCAGACGATTATGACTATGAATCGGACGAAGACGACTATTATGGGTCTGGGCGCCGCGGGGGTGAAAAGATGAAGTTTCCTTGTTGTGGGGAAAGGTTCACGGAAAAATATGGCGGAGCTGAGGCCAAGGGACAGGACAAAGCGTGCATTTCGACGAAACATACTACGAACCCGAAGGAGGTGGAGTATTACGTTGGGCCGGTTGAGTGGGGGCCAACGCCAAAGAATGGTGTGATTGACTTCGGACGGCGGTATAAGAGATACGCCGGGCAGAACTCGAACGTGATAACTTGCAAGGAAGCAGGTTGTGCGTCGGGTCATTAGTTCTTTTGATGTTAGCCTTAAGTCTCATTCGTCACTTTTTGCTTGATGTATTCTTTTCTTCTAATAGTCGTCCGTTTGCTTGAACATGTGTGCCTTTTTTCGTATTTCTTCTTTTCACTTACAATCTTTTACAGATCTCAACACTGACACTGTATATAATTCTATTTATATCTCCAACTCAGGGCCACCAAAACCCTCACGAATATATCTCTTCAGCCGAACCTTAGTCTGAGTGTAGATTCAAAATCGACTAGATTACACCGGACTTCACCCCGGTTTGGTATAGGGCTGGACGTGGGAACAAGCGAAGAGCGAGGACAAAACCAGGGACCAACCAGCAACAAAGATGTAACAGTTATGCAATAGATAAGATGCGCTTACCTTGTCGGTTCGCCAGTCGATAAGATGTGCCCTGACCAGATTAGACTCAAAATAGGAATTCGATCGCCCTGGCGATCGACGCCTAAATTTCAAATCCTCTGTTGATCAGAGACGCGTCTAAGTCGCGCGACTTAGACTCGACCACCACTGCGCCGAGCCCCTATCCGCCTCCGCCCCTTCCCACGCCTCATTTCCCGCCATGCAGAGCGCTGAAGAGCTCCAGAAAGCGTTCGAAACTGCTCGAAAGGTGAGTACGAACAGAGCACGCGCGTTTGAAGCGAAATTAAATGACCATTTTAGAGCAAGAAATCGATTTCTCGCGTTCTCGATCCAACTCTAGACTTCGAAATCTGTGACTGTAAACTCTGCTTTGGATCTGGCATCGAATATCATTATTCTACTGTGAACAAACACCGGCGAATAAACGGCCAACACCCCGACGCGCGACCCCAACCTGCCCCCATCCCCGGTCCCTCTCGAGTCCGTAGCCCAACCCCCGCCCCAATCAACGAAAATCACGATGAAGAATTAATCCAATTTGATCCTCTATTCGAATCAACTCCTCCGCGAGCTCGCGGACGCTCTAGGTCTCGCTCTCTATCTGGGTCTGGGTCTCTATCTGGGTCTGCCGCTCGTACTCAATCTGAATCTGGGAACGGCTTCGCTTCTGGTTCTTGTGCCGGCTCTACCGGCTCTTGGTCACCTTTCCCATCGTCCCAAAATTCGCCGATCCCCCCTCCCGCTCCTGTCTTGCGTCGTAGACGATCACCTTCGACATCACCCTCGCGGTCGACCACGCCTTCCGGCTCGGACAATGAGGGAGACCCATCGCTCCTGCCCGGAGATCCCGAAGCAGATGCTCTCCTCTTTGGCGAGCGCCTCCGCCTGGACCGGCAAGTTGCCCAACCACCCCCTCTCCGGTTGCGCGGGGGAGCCGACATCGATGCAGGAGATGGAGGGGATGGAGGGGATGGGGGCAACGAGGATGGTGAGGGCGGAGAACGGGATGAAGACGATGGGGATGGTGGAGATGGAGGCGGAGGCAACGAGGATGAGGAAGGAGGCGTGGCCGAACCACAGATCCGGGTTCCCCCAGACGACGAAGGCGGACCAGCTGGTTGGGATGGCCCCGCCGTCGCGGGAGACGAGCACCCCACGCTCCGGAACGTCTATCTCCGGACATGGGCACTGTACGCGTTTGGGCAAGCAACGCACGACACCATCCAGGCGACTCTCAAGTCCCAGCAGCTCACCCTACGCGCAGCCGCGCAGTTCGGCGGTTTCCCCCCCGAATTTATCGCTCAAATCGACAATATGCCGCTCACGCTACGATCTCTCGAACGGCGAATCGGGATGGATTTCTCAGAATCCATCACCGTATACGCTACTTGCCCGATTGAAACATGCGGCAAACGATACACCCTGGAGCAAATCCGCACACTCCCACATCCTCGCTGCATCCGACACATTGCTGAACCTCGCTGCTCCGGCGTCTTGTACACTGAAACGACCCTGGCTGACGGGACTCAAAAACGTACCCCGACCAAAACATATCCGTA
This sequence comes from Ceratobasidium sp. 395, assembly GCA_019616345.1. Classification (NCBI taxonomy): domain Eukaryota; kingdom Fungi; phylum Basidiomycota; class Agaricomycetes; order Cantharellales; family Ceratobasidiaceae; genus Ceratobasidium; species Ceratobasidium sp. 395. Next base: position 12,505 of record WSTH01000568.1, read on the forward strand.
TAATTCTCTCCCCGACGCTCTCGGTCGCCTCCTCTCTCGCAAAGGCGTACCGGATTCGATGCAGTTATGGCGAGGACCCGACGACGCACCTGCCGATGGGGATGGGCTTGCCAACGCGGACGAACTCGCTAATGCGAATATTCCGCCGCCGCAGGGGGCTCAGCAATGGTTCGATACAACGGGGGACAACCAGCCCTTTGGAGCGATTAGTGAGGGGTGGAAATGGAGGACTGAGGCGACGGGACTACGCCGACGCATTGATGAAGAGGGAATTGTGGACGAGGCGATTGGCGACCAGGCCCTTGCGCTCTCTCAGCTGCGCTTGGGACTTAGTTTAAGCTTGAATCTTGATGGGTAAGTCAATAGTTTATTATCTGATTTTATGTTAATTTAGCATACATTCAGGTTTCGTGCCTTTCGAAACAAATTTTCGAAAGGCGGCAGCTACTCGGTAAACGGCGTTTACTTAGTAGTCAACAATTTCCCCCCTCACCTTCGTACCCTCATCGAAAACACCATCCTTGCCATCATGATCCCTGGACCGAAGGAGCCAAAGGGATACGCGCTCGACCAGATGCTGGAGCCGCTCGTTGACGATCTTATTAAACTCGCGGAAGGTATGTTTTTTGTACGTGTTTTCTTTTATATTTTTATACTAAGTTGATGTACAGGGATGCTATTACCGGTATATAATCGTCAAACTCGTCGCGTCGAGCTCTACTTCGTACACGCAAAACTTTCGGCTGTAATCGTTGACTGGATCGCTCGCATCAAGTGCGCTGGACAAGTTGGAGTCACCTCGGAACACAATCATTGCCTGTTCTGCAAGATGAGGACATGTTATCTTTGTCGTGAGCGCGGGTACTTGTCTGCAGGTGAGTTCAACGGGTTATATGCGTGTAACAACCTAATATGTTTGCATAGGATATGAATACCGCAACCACGAGGAGCATTTACAACATAAATTCGAGTGGTTCCGTGCGCCTGAGCATGAACGTGAGGCGATACGGCAGCGAACTGGAACCACCTTCGTTGAGTTTGATCGCCTCCCCGCCTTTTATGCCACCCTCGATTGCTCTCTCGACACGATGCATCTATTCGACCACGGCACCACACCAGCACTCATCCGCGACATTATATACAAGCCCGGGATGCTGCGGAAGCGGTACTTTCGGCAACCCGAGCCTGAAACCCCTGAAGGACGATTCGATGCCATGCTGGCACGAACATATTTCCCTAGTGAATGTAGCCGATTGCCAACGAAGGTGAGTCATGATTACTACTCTATCTATTTAGCTAATCACATTTGCTTAGATATCGAAAATGAAGTCAAATATGACAGCCGAGGGCTGGCGCAACATGCTGCAAATCTTGCCAATAGCCCTCTTTGAAGCGTGGCGAATCGGCGATGCCATCCCAGATGGCGATATACCTCGAGGCGGCCGAACTACAAAGCACCGCAAGGCTCAGGATGCCAACGCCCGCCTTCTACTTCAAAGGCGTCGCAACGCACATGACGCAGATGGTGGGGATCTCGATGATTTTCCCGACATCGAAGACTGCGCGTCGTCGCGCAACCCCCGCGACTACCTCCACAACGTCATGCGCTATTGCGTCGCATACAACCAAATTTCTCGATACCAAATTACCCGCCAAGGGATCTCAGACGCCACAGCCCTCCTTGAACTCGTTGGCGTATCGTTCACGCGCATGAACATCCACCTCGTCCCCAGCTTCCATAATACTACCCACATCGGCGACACCCTTACAGCATACGGAAATGCGGCAAACACCTCAACCAACGATTTTGAGCGCATGAACCGGGTCGCAATGAAAGTCAACACCAATGGACATGGTCAAGGCGTTCTGGAGACGACAATGATGAAGGGGTTTTTGCGTCGGGCCAATATATATTGTTATGTAAGTTTTTTCCTTATGAACTTTCAGCTTGTACTGTTCTTACTATATATCGTCATAACGTAGGTGAAACTATTACAGGATATCCAAAACCCGACTTTTGATGACATTGCAACAACTGGTGTCTTGCTTGACATGACGCGCAATGCGCCAGAGCACGAGGCTGAGCGCGGAGTACTTGACGCCGTACTTGCAGGCCAAGCTCCTTTCCACGGCCAAGGTAAGTCACCTATGCATTAGTTGCCGTGGCTGATTCACTCCTTAGAACACATCAAAATGGCCACTACATGCGCGCGAGTCGACTTTTATACCCCAGTTCATCGGCCATACTACGAACTTTTCATCCGATTTCTTAATGACCATAACCCATACCTTCGTCATCAGTTCTACGGCCCCGGCATTCGACCAGAGGGGGGAATATACATCCCACATGTGGGGGAGACGTTCGCATATCCTTACTTCTGCCGATACGGTATTCGCTATGGGTCCGCTATGCACTCCTGCGGCCGGAATGCACGTTATGGATATATTAACGGTCGGACCCCTGTTCTAATCAAGGGGATCTACGAGATCACAGTGGAGACGGAAGGGAGGCAACATACGTTTGCCGCAGCTATGGTCCAGCGATTCGTCGTACCTGCGCGAGACCCGGTCTTTCTTTGGGCATACTGGTATGTCCGCTTTATTTCTTTTGATTCGTCTATTTAACATGTTCTACAGGGCTGATATGATGCGCATTGATCATTGGGAATACAATGCGCTCCATCCCGTCGAAGCTGTGCCATTGGATGTTTTTACCGGCAACTTTATCCTTACCGACATTGAGATGCCTTACGGTCATTATTGGTTGACGATCGGGCGGCCGCGGGTAAGTCGTTTACTAAACGATTGTCATTTGACTTACATATCTTTCTAGACCGAGCCCCCGGATGTTGACGTCGACGTTGACGTTGACGATTAACCGTTTTTCGTTCATCATAAGGTACGTTCTTTTCTATTGCTTGTAATCTACATTATATAACGACCTATCTAGTCCATTCCATTTGATCCTTTTTTTTTCTCTTTTGTACAGTCGAAGCAGAGATAAATAGTAAGCGTTTCAGCGAGAATACTCTTTCGGACACCGAGATGACATAATCAAAATGAACCGAAGCACAATTGAAAAAGCAGAGACGAGAGAATTAAAGGCGAGAGAAGAGAAAAAAGAGAAAATGTTCGGGTATAAGAGTGGAATCTCTAGGTACGCACGTTGCTAAGTTCCACGATGGCCTTTCAGTATAATCTTGATCGGCAATTTACGGCTCACTTGGGATGGAACGGCAACCGACGCATCGACCCCCGGCGTCACACTACTCCCACCCTTCTTCCCCTTCTTCCCGCTCTTTTTCTTCGACCCTGACGCTTTATCCTTCTTCTCCGCCGCCTCCGCCGCCTCCGCCGCCTTTGCCATCTCTGCCGCCTTTGCCATCTCTGCCGCCTTTGCTGCCTCTGCCGCCTCTGCCGCCTCTGCCTCCTCTGCCTCAATGGCCCTTTTTGATTTCCTCTTGGCACGTTTGGCTGGCTGAGCCGGTTCAGGTTCGGGTTCGGGCTCGGGCTCGGGCTCGGGAGCTTTGGGTATAGTAGTAGGCTCGGGTTCGGGTTCGGGTTCGGGTTCGGGGATAGGGGCAACGGCAACAAGGAGAGCCGGATTGGGGGCAGGGATGGGAGCTGGATTGGGAGCCGGGACGGGAGCTGGGATGGGAGCCACAGTCGGGATGGGAGCTGGGGCAGGATCCGGAGCGGGCATGGGAGTTGCAGTGGGAGGGATCGGTCGAGGGCGAGCAGAAACAGGCGGAGGAGGAGGAGGGGGAGGAATTGGCTCCAGATCCTCCGGGTCGTGGAGGATGTAATCGCGGGGGTCGGGCTCGTTCTCAAAAAGGAAGTCGGCAACCACATCCTCCTGCGGCATCACTTTGGCGCGGTTGGCGATATGCGGGCGCGAGGTACGTGCCTCTCTCGGATTCTCCTCCGCCCACACGCTGTCGATCCCCCACTCCGGGTATCTTAGCCCGTCTTTCTTAGGTTTAGATACCGGTACGTTGACGGGTTGGTATTTAAACTTCGTAAATTGCTGATTACCCGCCTTCTTCTTCCCAGCCTTGAACCCAACGTCGAACGCGGCCAACAGTTTGATAACCTACAAGACAATGAGTTCTCTATTCTACTAGCTAGATCCCTACTCACATTCTCCGTACGATACGCCGGCTCCTGCACGATGCATAGAGCCTTGTCTTCCGGGTCCGAGTACTCGGACGATTGGTTTGCGGCATCAACCAACGCTTCAAAATGGACACGGTCGAGCTTGGACTTGTCAAGAACCTTGCTGCGGCGATCGGCTTTCTGCTACAAGGTGAGTCGCAAGTATAAAATAAAATAAAATAAAAACTCACGGCATTCTTCCGGAGCGCGCGGCGTGAGATCTGATTTTTTTTAACTCTAGCCTCCTCCCCTTTTCCATCCTTGTTCCGCTTCCACGCATCCCGCATCGTCGCAAACACCCCGGTCTCTAAAGCCTTGCCAAAGACCTTGAGGGGAACGCTGTTCAAGAAGTTTTTGTTCGCTTTGAGGCGCGAAGGGTCCCGAATGACCTCATAGAAAGCCGTACTACAGGCCGCAAAGTTATCGTCGAAGCTCCGGTCAAAGTGGGGGAAGAGCTGCTTGTTGATCATATATATCGGATCGCCAGTAGCTTCGTCGTATCGGGGGACGATGGATCCCGCCTCGTGCGCGTGCTTGAGACCGCACATGCTCAGGAAGCTTTTGAGCGTGTAGTTCTTTAAGCTCAAGGTGAGTAAATGCTAACTTTTGAAACAAAAAGTACTTACGCGGACTATATTTCTCTGCACGTCGGTCATCTCACTCAACTCCACCTTTATCTTCACATCCTCCTCGACCTTCACGCCAACTTCCTCCTCCTCCATCTTCACATCCTCCTCCTTGACCTTCAACACTGCCCTCGCCTTTCCCTTTGACGCACGACCGGGCGCGGGTTGAGAAACAACTGGTTTAGCCGGCGCCGGCGCCTGTTTCTTTGGTTTGGATGGCAACTTCCCGGTCTTCGAGTATTCGGCTTGAACTTGGGCGGCGTATTCGTTAATTTCGGCTGGCGTCTTGAGATGCGCGGGAACTAATACATGGGGTAAGTTACTTATGGTTTGTCTGCGTTTTGTTAACTCACCGTGGATCACGAGCTCTACCTCATCAGCCTCGCCATCACGGCCCTTGCGAATTTGCTCGCCATCCTCACTGCTCCCACTGTCTTTGTACTCGTCGCTCGTCGCATCGCCCGCCGCCCTTTCCTCTTCGCTCTCTAAGGATGAAGTAAGTTTTAATTCGAATAATTCGTGTCCGATTATTAACCTTCCTCATCATCGTCCTCCTCGTCACTACTGGATCCCAAAACAATCTCTTCTGCACGGGGTTGCGGCACAGCTAGCACTAGATGAGTACCTCTCTTTTATTCGAAACTACATCAGCAAACCTGACATTTTCTTCAAAGTGCTTCGGAAGTATTCCTGAAAAAGACTTGTCTCATGCATCAGTTCAAAGTAATCCCATATCTTCAAAGTGCTTTGAAGAGCTTCAAACATCTTTGTTTTCTTCAAACAGCTTCAAATGGTTTCATGGAGCTTCAAACAGCTTCAAACAGGATCACGGAGCTTCAAACAGCTTCGGATAGCTTCAAAGCTGTACAGGGTGTGTTTAAACCAATTTGTAGGCTTACGTTAACCTTTAAACCCCTTCAGAACTTCACACATCACATTTTGAAGATCTATCAAGCTAATGGTATGTATTGTGAAGGTCCAGAAAGATAAAAAAGACAAGCATTAACCAAAATGCAACGTGTTGACGTCTGATCGTCAGCAGAGGCAATATAGAATCACAAGCAAACAATGAGAATGTACGAGTATGAAACGTTATGTATTGGTAAATACATAGCAAATTGTACATGATCAAGACGATACGGATTTTGTATGGTACAGGTGCAGGCGCTCGGTATACTGTTTGTGGTGGTGTCAGTGCTGAGTCCAGTGAACGAGGTTCACAAGATGCTCAAGCGGGCGGGGCGACAGTACGGGCGCTGGCGTGGTAGTTGGTACCCGTATGTGGACGAGTTAGGCCAGCTCCAATCGTGCGGCATGACAAGCCAAGCGCAATTCCCATGTGCGAACTGTAGCGGCAGAAAAGCGTCAGTACGAAAACATGCGCAACGAATGGTCCGTTCATTTAGAATGTTTGGCGCAGCCCTATCGGGTTGGTGGAGCAAACAAGTGGCCACAGAGAGCTCACGCCTAGGCCGCAATGTAGCTGGCCTGGGTGGGGGCTGGTGTGTGAGTAGGCCGGGGATGCGTGGACGAAACGCCTGCTCACGGGAGTACGGCAGGCCATAATGTTGTTGCGTGGATCCTCTACACACAGTGAAGCCGACAAGGTGACCGGGAGACCGTAAGCGCAACAAACAGAGGCGGGTTTGAGTGGTCAGCGTGGGTGCATAGATGGCGAATCGTTGACTCACCGTCAACATTCGCCGGACAAATCCGGTTCACCCGGGCGCGCTAAGTGTGTAAAAGCGTTGAGCAGGCAAGAGCGGGCGCAAGCGCAAGAGTCGTGGCACAGGGAGACGAGCGACAGGAGGAGAGAGGTAGGCAAAATTCATTAGCGTCGGGTTCGTGACCACTCAAAGCTCGACTCTGCTCATCGGCGGCGTCTTTGAGGTCGATTCATTCTATCAACGACTTGTTTCACGCACGGGCATCGCCAGAATCAATGAGCGGCGGCAAGCGGGTCAGGCAACCCCGTGTGTTGTCAGCGGTTCGATATGGGGCGGTGAGTCGGTGTGAAAAACTGCTAAGTTACAGAGCACGTGTGTCAGGGTGACACATCACATGCACATGAGTCCATCTGTTTGTTACCTGCTCGCCACCACACCCACCCACCTCGTCCGACATAAACGAACGACGCACCCACTGGCCGCGGCTCGCCGGCCTCGACCTTTTTGATGGAGTGCACAATGCTGGGGCTCTTGAGTTGAGCCTCGCCGCCAAACTCGAAGATCTCTGCGACTGCGGCGCTCCTAATTCAAAAAACGGCCGTCTTCGTGACTGCCGCGCCCGCCCCCGTCTCCGCGCCGATCCTCGCGCAGCCTATTGAGCCGCAAAACGCAACCCGCAGTTGTTCGTCGATGGTTACGCCTCGCGTTCGACTTTGCCCGCCTCCGGCTGAAGGCGCAAACATGGAGATTGTCTCTGGAGGCTCTGGAGGCTCTCAGAGCCCTTCCAGAGCCGAATGCAGACCACTGATGAGGTTACCCACGTTTTTAGGCAGTGAGTGACACGTCCCTCATCTTAGTCTCGTGCTTACCTACTCTCACTGCTCCTTATATTGCTGACTCTGCCGACGCCGCCCAGCCACGCCTTTTCACAAACCATAGCCACTCACTGGTTGAGCATGCTTACGCGCACTCCTTTTCGTGTTGCGTGGCACCAACTGTCTTATGCCACACGCTTGGGCCACTTGTACGGTCACATGTGCGCACACTCGCTACCGCTGTCACCGTCCGAATTTGCCGCCAATCGTGCCATTGATACTACTATCATCAAGCCATGCGGAACCGCCATCGCAACGAATAGCCAAGTGGAAGTACTGGTATCGTGTTTGTCTGCCTTCACCGTGTCGACGCTGCCTCCAACGGCTGAACATTCCGCCTTCGGCGCACCCTCGCGGAACTCTGTTCGAGTCCACGTGGCCAATAATGTCACCTCCCTCCTTGTCCGCCGAGTCTCTAGAGCTAACCTCGAGATTAGACTACACGTTGTATAGGATTTGTGTATATAGCTAGTGTAATATATGATATTTGCACCAAGACTGAGTGATACTAGCAATGGCTAACGGATAAAATACACAATTTATTTTGTATCTTTCTATCACTCTAGAGGAGTGTCAATCACTTCTAAGTACCTTATAAACCCTTTGAAGTGCTTTGGAATTCAATTTCAAGCTTTGAACATGAGGGGTTGAATTCATATGTCTTCAAAAGTCACATGACTTGCTTCAAACTACTTCAAACCGGCTTGGACTGCTTCAGACTGCTTCAGATTGCTTCAAAGAGAACCTTTAACATCAAATGTCTTCAGAGAAGGGGACTTGACTGCAGCTGCTTCAGGAACTTCAGCAGCTTTAAAGTACTTCAAAGCAGCCCGAAGAAAAAGTCATGTTTCCAGATGTAACGATTAACTTACCGGCTTCGAAGTTCGGGGCAGGAAGTGCCGGCTTCGCACCCAAATCCGTCGCTTTTGGCTCGTTGGTCGCTTTCCGCACCGTTTGTGCAGGCGTGGGATAAGCCGAGGACGCCCGAACGACTTGGAAAAGGTAAGATATTCGAAAAAAAGCGCATACATTGATCGAAACTTACCTTGGGTAGACGGAACGACAACGCCTGACGCGACGTTCGGAACGCTATGCGAGCGCGAATGGTCAACGCGCGAGGCAGCGATTACCCCGGCGGAAGCCCGAGGAGGGCAAGGAGGGGCGATGCGCTGTTTCTTTTTCGGGGGCAGCGGGTCGGACATGGTGAGCGGGGAAAGAAGGGGTGGGAAAGCAGGAGAAGGTGAGTCGCGGGTATATGTGAGAAACGCGAGCTCACCTTGGGGCCGACAGTGCCAAATAACGCGGTACGCGTCGGTCACTAAGACTGGCGCATGTACCGCCAAATCTGGCGTCGAAGGATCGACGCGAATTAATGTAGCCATATATAGACGATTGATAATCAAAAAGTACTATACATGACCCGGAAATGGTTATCCAGGGTGCTCCGAGGAACCGAATAGCCTTAACAAGATATAAACACGCCCCGACATCCGGCGCCGGCTCTTGCCCAACTTGTTACTTTCCGAGAAGGTATGTATGATATATTTATTATGCTTTCCGATGCTAATCTACACCTTTCCTCCACCTTTTCTTCCCGTCTTGCCTCATACCAAACCGGGGTGAAGTCCGGTGTTACGTCCAGCAGTCGCCCGCCAACATATGTAAAATCTCAAATTCCCTCTAAACTTACACGGTTTCAAGATATCTGCAACAACACTCACGCCTCCCATTTCTCTCACCAATGTAACTTCTTCTCAGCAATTCCCGGCGTCGCAACCTCGTTTCCATCCGCAAACGGATCAGCAAACGGATCCTCCTCTTCCTGCGCGCTCAGCGGCGCACTCGGCTCGCCTAGACCTTGCCGATACGAATACGCGTTCTGTGGACTCCGGTTGTGCGTCTCCTCGTCCGACGAATCATAGTCACTAAAGTCCGAGAGAGAGCCCCGATTTGTGTAAGCCTC